>VZQC01001057.1:92303-148660 GCA_009823505.1 Rhizomys pruinosus
CGAGTGCTAGGATTAAAGGCATGCGCCACCGTGCCGGGCTTTATTTATTATTTTTTATGTGTATGAGTGTACTGTCTGCATGTAGGTTGGTGCGCCAGTGTCATGCAATGCCGTGGAGGTTAGAAGAGGGCATCGGATTCCCCTGGAACTGGAGTTAAAGATGGTTATTAGTTGCCATGTGGGTGCTGGGAATCGAACCTGGGTCCTCTGCAAGAGCAGTAGGTGCTCTTAACTGTTGAATCTCTCCAGCCCCCACAATAACTTTTATGCCTACTTTCTACATACATACAGTAGTATTCATATCTAGTATTTTATACTCTTTATAACTGTACTATAAGATCAAAAACTTTTACTTTTACGCAATGCTATACAATCTTTAAAATCACAATATTCTGATAGACTTTCCTAATTCTTGGATGTTTCCTCATAAAAGACTATCAATGTGAAGGTTCTGAGCTTGAAACGTTCTGTAACTTCTGGAATATCTTTTGTTTTTTTTTTTGGTCTTTTCAAGACAGGGTCTCCCTGTAGCCCCAGCTGTCCTGGAACTCACTCTGTAGACCAGGCTGGCTTTGAACTCACAAAGAACCGCCTGCCTCTGCCTCCCAAGTGCTAGGATTAAAGGCATGCACCATCACGCCCGGCCTAGAATTTTACTTTTTAATGAATGAATGGTGTTCCTTTGTGCGTAAACCCCAGAGGATCTTTAGGTGTTCAACAGTCCATGAGCACCTAAGGTTCTGCTCATTATGAAAAGTGCTTCAATAAACACGGACATTTTACATATTGATTTTGTCTCTTCTGGTTATATACCCAGAAATTATATACACTACAGTAGACTGGTAGATAATATGGCAGTTGTATTTCTGATTTATATGTATGAGAGATGTATGTGCATGTGTATGCACATGTATGTGTAGATCTCACCTATGCTTTTGTATTTAGAAGCCAATCTCTTGTGGCTTCCTCAGTCATTGGCCACCCCATTTTTTGACACAAGATTTTTTTTACTGGACTTGGAGCTCATCATTTTAGCTGGTATTTTCTGCCACATCAGCTTTATGCCTGAATAAAAGAGTCCTAGCATTCATTTTTCAGGCCAAGAGTGGACCTGAACTATGAGAACTTGTTCCTTCTTATGTCTCCTAGAACTGTGTGTGCTCTACCAGGAGGCTTCACTCATATTTTTATTGTACCTTTATCTTCACCATGAAATGGGGAAAGAAGTCAGGAACCATGCTTACCTTATCAGAAAATCTTGCCCTTTAATTCCTAGACCTAGAAGGTCACACACACAACAACAACAAACAGATTTCTCATTATTTGCAATCACAATAGAACCTTGCTGTCAGTGTCATTGACATGTTAATCATGTACAAGCACATTCATTCACTACTTGGATGACAGGCTAGGTAGGATCCTAAAGGATTAGTCAGAATCTTATGTCACATGACTCGGTGTCTTGAGCTTGTTTTACATTATAAACAGTAACTTTTGGGTTGGAAGATTAAGTAAAAGTCATTAGTCAGGATTATGTCAATATTTTAAAAGTATTTCCTACACCTCTCCATATTAAAAAGCTCTCAAAATCAAGAATAAAGAGTAATATTTAATATGATAAAGGATGTATACTGGAAACATACCATGAATACTATAATTAACATAGAAACTTTCAGAGCATTCTCCTTATACTTATGAATAAGGTGATGATCCTTGCTCCTCAGACTACTTTTAATCAGGCAATTCAGTAAGACAAATAACACAAATAGGTCTAAACACTGGAAAGCAAGTGTCATTCTGTGTGGTGTTTCATTTCATATACAGAGTATAAAATAAGAATTCACATATTTGGTAAGAATGGGGCTAAAAATCAAACTCTATCTTGTTTCTTTTTATTATTTATTATTTTTGTACATGTATGAATGTACTGCCTGCATATAGGTTTGTGCGCCCATGTCGTGCAATGCCTTGGAGGTCAGAAGAGGGTCTTAGATTCTCCTGGAACTGGAGTTCTCCTGGAATTGTAGTTACAGACAGTTCTTAGCCACCATATGGGTGCTGGGGATCGAGCCCGGGTCCTCTGCAAGAGCAGTTGGTGCACTTAACCACTAGGCTATCTCTCCAGCCCCTAAACTCTATCTTGTTTCTGCTAAGCAAATATTCTATGTCTAAGCAACATCCCAAGCCTCATCCCTGAACTGTTGATTGATTGCACAGTTAAGCTAAAGTGATTTTTCAGACAATTTTAACTATTAAGGGAGATCATCAATATCGCCACATGGAAGATATTTCTAAAAATCAATAATATTCAACAAATACAAAATATGACTTCAAAGAATTTATTTATTGGCTAAATGGAGAAAATACCAACATGAAGTGTTGTTGAGAATATGGAACAGCTACTAGATCTTTAATATATAGCTGGTGGGAATTAAAAAGATACAGCTACTTTATAAATCAGATTGACAATTTCTTAAAAAAAGGTCAACATTCACTTACTATGTAACCCAGAAGAGCATTACAAGAATTTACTGTTGAGGTCTGAAAATATCTCCAGACAAACACTTAGTATGCAAAGCCTCACTGTACCTCTCATCACTTTAGGCCAATCCTGCAAACAACCATGTCAGAATGAATGGCTTAAAAAATCAATAGGAATTGATAGGTCTTTAAAAACTAAAATCTAAAACTAAATAAAAGTATGAAAAAGTTTTAAAAAGAAAATGACAGATAATAAGGGAGAGCATGAAATTGAAGTGGGAGGTAGGTAAAGAGAAGATAGAGGGTAGAGGGTGTCTAAATGTGATCAAAATATAATGTATGAAATTCTAGAGTAAAAAATGCTTAAATGTAAAAATATCCTGCAACCTCCATATGAAAACATACTTCTTGGCAATAATAAAGGAATTTCTCATGCAAAAAAGGCATAGACCAGTTTCAAAAGCATGTGGGACAAAAGAATCAAGAATGATGCAAAAAAGGGCTATATATTATATTTTCTCATTTATATAAAATTGTAGAGAAAGTCAAATTATTATAAAAGAAACATAAACTGATCAAGTACTCAGTAGGAAGAAGACACCAAATTCAATATTTACAAAAAGATTTTATTTTGTTTTTTGTTGAATTTTTTATGAATTTCATACAATATAGTTTAATGGTAATTCAGTCTCCTCCCCTAACCACACCTCTTCCCCATTCCACTGCCCCCACCCAATTTAATGTACTCTCTTGTATAAAATATGGTGATTGCCGGGCGTGGTGGCGCACGCCTTTAATCCTAGCACTTGGGAGGCAGAGGCAGGCGGATCTTTGTGAGTTCAAGGCCAGCCTGGTCTACAGAGCGAATTCCAGGACAGCAGGGGCTACAGGGAGACCCTGTCTCGAAAAGACAAAAAAAAAATATGGTGATATAGAATCTTATTTGTGTCCCATAGCATCCTTTAGTATGGATCTATCCACTCGGCCAACAAAGAGTCCCATCTTTATGTAGAAGACGCTATTTCTTCCCCCTCCCAGCAGCCATCAATTCCCCAAAGTTCCTCAGGGTGGGGTGAGATTTCTTAGCCTTGGCTCAAAATCCCATGCTGGGATTCTGTCTGGTTTGAGCTTGAACAGGACTTGTGCATGCTGTCTCCATTCCTGAGAGTTCATGTGAGTATCTGATCAACTGAGTGGAAGGCTGTTTCCTTGTGGTCATCCACCTCCTCTGGCTCTTACAGCTTCTTTGCTTCCTGTTTTGCAATTATCCCTGAACCATGAGAGTTATAGGCTTGAAATAGGTGTCCTATTCAGAGATTAAACCCTCTGTGGCCTCTTGCTCTCTGAACATTGGGCAATTGTGAGTTTTTGTGTTAATCTGCTGCATAAGGAAACTCTTCTGGTGAGAGTTGAGAAAGGCGTCTGTGGTGGTTTGAATGAGAATGTCCCCCCATAGGCTTTGAGTATTCAGACATTTTGTCTCCAGTTGGTGGCACTGTTCTTGGAGGTCTTAGAAGGTGTGGCCATGCTGGAGGAAGTACGTCATTGGGGGCAGGCTTAGTGAGTTTAACAAGCCTTGTGGTCTCCAGTCTCCCTCTCTCTGCTTCCTGTGCTCATTGTGAGATGCGACCCTCAGCTTGCTGCTCCAGCCCCTGCCACCATACTTCCCGCCACAATGGACTCTAATTCCCTGGAACCATCAATCATAAGCTCAAATAAACTCTTCCTTTTATAAGTTTCCTTGGTCATGGTGGATTTATCACAGCAACAGAAAAGTGTCTAATACAACATCCTTTCTATGTGTAAAGGTTGTGTTGAAGATCTGTCACTTAATATGAGGTGTCTCACAGACACTTCGTTCTGTGTATTTGACCAGTTCTGGAACTCTGTAATAGTCTCTACCTGTTGCAAAAAGAAGCTTCCTTGAAGAATCGTGAAATGAAGGATCTTTTTGAAATGATGGAAATATTCTACCTCTGTATTATAGTGATGATTACACAATTACATATATTTGCCCAAATTAATTACATCATAATTAGTGAATTTTTATTTGCATAATATACATCAATATAGTTAGTAAAAATAAATCTACCATTCATAGCAATGAGCAATACTATTAAGTGTTTAGGTATGAATCTAACAAAAGATATTAATAGTCTATATGCAAAAGATGATAAACAATAGTGAAGGACCACAATAAAAGTACTCATATGTCAATTTTATACATAGGAAAATTCAATACAAAGATGCCCAGAATGAATTTTTAACTTTACTATTACTCCTAATTTCCAAAAGAAGTTTTTCATGTAATTTGAAAAACTGATTCTAAATTAAAGGAACAAGAATATCCAAGATAATTTTGAAGAACAAGTAGAAAGGACTAGTCTTACAGACACCAAAACTTTAAAAATTCTATTGTAATTTTTAGAAAGATAATATTTGAACAGAGAGGCAAACAGATTAGTGGGAGAAAGAAGACACTCGGGCACAAATTTGAGAACACAAAGAACCTTGGTATATGATGGAACTAGCATTGCAAGTCATAAGATTGTCCAATAAACAGTGTTGGAACAATCACATATTCATATTGGAACAGGGGATATTAAATTCCTACATTACATAATACACAGAAATAAATCCAGACGGTTTTAATAACTAAATGCTACTAACGACTTTTCAAGTTTGAAAGACATTTAGAGTCTTTATGAGATTTCTATCAGAAAAGACTTCTTGAATAAGACACCCACACAAACACCCTCCACCAAATTTTGAAGAATTGATTCATTTCACCATGTCAAGGGAAAAAGCCTCCATTCTTCCACGTTGCAAGATAATACAATAAAACAAAATCAATAAGCAAGTGATAGGGAGAAGGCATTGTAAAAAACACAAATATGGACTGATTGAAGGATTATACTCATTTAAACAATCTAACTACAGACAAACTAGTAAAGAATAAGGTAGGGAAAAGATAACTTGAGTGCTTAGTACAAGACAAATAGTGCTTATTCTCACTAATAATCAGGGAAATACAAAATTGTTTAATATAATGATACTATTCCATACTCATCGGATTACTCAAAAAAACCATCTCTTAATACCACATGCTGACAAAATGTGGAACAATAATCTGTTGTTATATGTTAGAGACAAATTTGGCAGGTCAGTTAAAATAAAAATAAGTATGTACTGAATCAGCAATTTAACTTCTAGGTACCTTAGAAAAATACTAGATATACATTCGAGGATATTCATTGAGACTCAATGGCTAAACTATATTAACATAAGTATCCTTTGTCCTAGCACTCCAAAATTTCAGCTTTTCAGTTTATTTTCTATTTCTTTTTAGAATGTTTATGCAGTACTACTAATCATAGAAGAGGCCAAAAATAGAGAGGGAGTGGACAGGGGAATGTAGGAAGAGTTCGAGGGGGAGGAAGAGCGGTTGAAATAATGTAAATACAGTACTCATGCAAGAAGTTTTCAAAAATATAAATAAATAGGTGCTGAAGAGATGTCTCAGCAGTTAAGAATATTTCACTGCTTCTCCCAGAGGACCCAGGTTCATTTCTCAACACCCACATGGCAGCTAACAACCATCTGTAGCTCTAGTTAGAAGGGATCCAAAGTTTCTATTCTCTGTGAGCATTTCTCCATACGGGTGTACTTGCCTCCATGTAGGCAATACACTCATACACATCAAATAAGAATAATAAATATAAAAATACATAGAAACAATTTCCCACACTTCTGTCAATTTGTGCAGTACAGCCTAAAACAGTCATTTGAGAAAAAATAATTAAAATTGCAGCACTCATTTTTTAACAAGTAAGCTATAAGGAAAAAAAGAACCAGTATAATGAGGAACAAGTTCAGTTAACAATGTTTTATTCCTGCAGACAAAGAAAAAGACCTAGAGCAAAAAATAAACAAAGGTCCATCTATACACTAAGAGCACTACGCAGAGTTGAAAATGAATGAAACTGATGCATGTGTTCCAATGTGGAAAGATCTCCAAGCTATTGTACATTAAAACTCCATAAAATCATGTATTGTATAATCCCTTCCGTGTAAATGTAGAAAATTAAGAATATACAGAATATATAAGCATAAGAAATTTCTTACAGCACCCACAACAAGACGCTTATAGTAGTCTCTTAGAAGAGAGACTAGAGGTCTGGGGTTGATGGGAGGCTTGCTTTTAGTAATTTAACTATTCATGGCATACAAATTATGTATTGTTCATAAAATATAATTTTGAAATAGGTTTGAGAGACCCAATATCTTATTTAATCTTTAAAATTATATTCTTGTTGTATAGGAGATTTTGTGGCATTTACTGAGGTTTTTTTTTAACCAAAATTCTATCTGAAACGTTAGCTTACAAGCTGGCAATTAGGACATGTTTCTCTGGTGAACTGTCCAGTTGAAAGAATTTTTTTTTCATTTCCTTTTAAGGTCAAAAGCTATGGCTGAGACATTCTTGTGTTTCTCAGTGTACATCTTTGAGCATACATAGAGCATATCTATACTGTTTACTTTGTTCATTCACTCAAGTAGCAGATATCATTACAGAACAAGTAAATTTTAGTGCAAGTGCAAAGGATTACAAAATGTTTGTACAGGGAAATGTAAGTTAACATACACAAGTCGCAAGGGAAATTTGGGATTATGTGAACTTTGGTGTCATTATAGATCAACATGTTAGGAAACACTCTGGAAAATAATTTTCTTTCAAAAATTACTTTTCTATTGAACATTTGCAATTTTCATACAATATAGTTTGATGGTACTTAGAGCACCTCCTCTATCCATGTGCCCCCCAATTTAATGTACTATTATATCTGATCTATGTCCTGGAATACCCCTCAGTGTGGATCCAACTATTGGGGCCCACCAAAACTCCCGTCACTGTTAAGACATTGTCTCTCCCCATCCCAGCAACCATCAATTATTTAAAGCTTTTTGAGTTGGGTTGGGATTTCCTATTCACTTTGCCATGATTTTGCTGGCATTTTGTCTGGTTTGAGTTTACACAGGAAATGTGCATGCTGTCACCATTGCTGTGAGTTCATGTGAGTATCTGACTAGCTGTGTGGAATACTTTTTCCTTGTGGTCATCCACCTCCTCTGGCTCTTATAGTTTTTCTTCCTCTTCTGCAATGATCCGTGAACCCTGGGAGGCAAAAATTTCAAAGAGTTGTCCTATTCAGGGATAAGTACCCTGCTACCTCTTATGTTCTCTGCACATTCACCAAGTGGTTACAGTTAAGAGAAACATTCACCCTAAGTGTGGAAGGGGACTGAAAGAAGAGATAAGTAATGCTTAGATGGTATAAAAAAGGGAAGATATTAGTTCAAAGTCCTAATGAAAATGTTATATAACAAAAACCACAGTGTCAGAAGTAAACCTCCTTTCCAGTTGTTGGTCAGAGTAGTCCAAAAGACTTCCAAAATAATACAGGCTATTGCCACAGCCCTTGATTGCCTCCCAGAACTTGTAGGTAAGACCCTATTGCCAAAGACAGGCTACACTTCAGACATAGGACTTGGAGCAATTGAGCTGGAGCTGACCTGGGAACCTCTTCCCTAAAAATTATCTCTCAAGGCATCAGAGGATACTGTATCAGCTGCCAAGGAAGGAAACCAACCAAAGGTCCCACCCAGCTGTACAGCCTAATAAATAACAATGGCAGGCCCAGCAAAGTATCACTGTTGGTGCAGTGGCACTTTTATCCTGAGGGTAATCAACAGCTAATTGGACTTAAAACCTGTTCAGTGGAAGGGAACTTATATGCAAGTACTGATAACATAGCCAAGTACACATGCCTAGAGAGGACATAGATCCTACATGAAAACATATGTTTGCCACATCTCTAGGCCAATGTAATTTGTTACTTTCTTCTAAATACACATCCTTATATTTACAGACAAGTGTACCTTTCACCCCTCAACAAAGAAACTTCTTTTTCAACAGATGGAGGCTATAACAAATTGCCGGAACTTCTCAGAAAACAAATGTCTGTGAGATGCTTAATCCTAAGCGACACATCTTCAATGCAACCTCTACACTTAGGATGAATGCATCAACAATTACTTTTGATAAAGATGATGAGAGATGGTTTTAACAATGACAACAATGGCAATACTATCTTCTTTCAGTTGTTGTCCCCTCTCCTTTTCTAATCAATAGCCACCACTCTTTCTTCCATTGAAGAAACTACTTACTTACTGGACTTTCTGTGCCAGGTCTTTTCCTTCAGCTATATCATTTTTCCATGGCCACAAAGGGGCTAACTTCCCAAAACACTGGTAGGTTGATGGCACTTCCCTGTTGAAGATCATTCACATGGCTGAGAGTTCTGCTGCATAACTATAATCAAAGCCCTCTAGAAGTGGAGGCAGGCATTTCTCTTTGAGATCGAGGCCAGCCTAGTCTAATACTGACTTCTAGGCCAGTTTGGGTTACAGAGGCAGCCTGTCTCAAAAGAAAGATCACTTACTGACTCCTCACTCACTTCGTGATGAGGCTCACATACTTTTGGATGGTGTGTCTGCCTCCCAATTATTGCATGCTTCCCTTTTCCTCATGCTGCAACTCCTGCCATGCAGTGCCCTCTAAGTATGTCTTCTAATCACTATTTTTTCATAACAGAACTCTGTTCCTCCTTCAAAGGCCAAGAAATGTGAATGATTAATGAAATATTAGTTAAAATACTCTACAAAGATCCAAGCAGATGTCAGGTTTTCAAACAGGTCTTCTCTGTCACTACCTATGCAAACTCTTCCCCAATTTCCCTCACTACCAGTCATAGGTAGTTCCACTTATGTTTATCATACTGCAATTTGATTATTTTATTTTCTTCTCTGACATTTGCACTAGATAGTTACAAAATCATTGAGTCAGATTTCCTGACTTTTCTTCACATTTGTGCACTCAGCACTTAAGGTACTGCTACTTACAGACGAGGTAACTTGATATCACTTTGAGTACTTTCTGACCTTCTGACAATACTGGGGTAATGATGATTTTCCTAGATAGCAAGGATAATACCAATGTCAGATCTCTGGTTTTCTGTGGTACTCACGGATCATTAAAGCATACTCACACAGGGGCTGAGGAGATGACTCAGTGAAGTACTCACTTTCAATTTCTATGTTCAAAACCCATGTATTAATCCAGGGGTAGTGTCATGAGCTTCTAATCCTAGCCCTGGGGAAACAGAGATCAGCAGATCCCCGGACTTGCTTACCAGCCAGCTTTGTCTACTTGGCAAGCTCTAAATCAGTGAAAGAACTTGTCTCAAAAAATATTTGATGGCAACTATGGAAGGACTCCTTGCTTCCAAACACATATGCATATATGTGTGCACACATGTGTGCATACACATCCAGACACATGCAACCATATGTGTATAGGCATACATGGCAAACAAACACATACACACACAAAGGATGCTCACACAGCCGTCAAAGAAATAAGGAAAGGATTCACCAGGTACTATACAGAAAGATTCTACTTCCCCAACCAACTCTTTTCTGCATGGCCTGGGAAGCAGTGAAAGCACATAAAGAAGTGCTAAGGAAATGAACCCAAGAGGCACCTGCAATCTGTCCCAGAATGGATTAATGACAAGGTAACTTGTTTGAAATACTGCCTCTGACATTTTGTGTAAGAGGACTTATAATTTGATTACAAAAAACTAAACTATAACAGTTGCGCTGTTAATTAGTATGTATAATTCACTTAAGTTTGTCTGAAGGGTTGAGAAAAAAGGATTTGGACATTTTCAGGCTATAGTTAATGAAATAAAGGGGGGATTGGGGGAGTCTGAACCTCCTTAAACTTTACAACAAAACTATCCCCACTTCTGTTATCAGGAACTTCATTCATTTCTTCCTTAATTGTGAGAGTAGGATGTATCATGGAGTTTACTAGGTAATAAAGGAACTTCCCACACAATACTATGTTTGGGTCCCACTAAAAGGTTTTGAGGTTGGCAGGACAATAGTTCAAAGTACGAAATACTGGGACTAAGTGAAGGTAAGTGACACTAAATTGTATAAACACTGAGCTGTCTAGGTATAAAGTCTAGATTTTCGGTCACTAGTTTCAGCGCTTTTAACATTGTGCCCTCTCCCAAACTATTGCTTGATACTTTCAACAGCTTCTGGAGGCTGACCTAGATGGATGGTACATCTGACACATGTGACATGTCACATACTCCAATATCCAATTTCATTCCTACCATTAGTTCGCAGTCACTGAATGGAAGTTCAGGATGTCATGAGAATCCAACATCGATCTCTCAATTAAAAAGCAAAACTCCCCTGGGAGCCAAACTTAAAGATAATTGGTTTCCTTATTTCAACTGTAACTCTCAGGATTCGCTTGCAGAAGGTTGTTGGAGAGTTTAAAGGGGAATACATTGGTGAGAATTGTGCTCTTTCTGAATCTAAAGGTAATATATATATATATTATTATACTTATATATATATATATATATATATATATATATATATAAAATATATGTTTTGGCCACAACTACCTGAAAACTAAAAGTGCCTTCAGGTGACATATACCTTAATTGTTCTTTTAGAAAGCCTGTGGTCATCAAGAAAGTTAGCAGAAAAATTCCAATTATGCAAGTACAGAATGATGGAAAGCTATGATTCTTAAGGCTTTCTGCGTGATCTGCTTTGAGGGTCTATGATGCATCTGCTATCCTGATGCTGGGTCTACTCCTGCTCAGATAACACAGTAATGGTACAGAAAATCAGCTATTTGTTTCATCAACCCTCTTTGGCCTCCAGAATGTGTTTGAGGTTCTGAAAATATAAATGGAACAAGAAGACAGGCTCTGAGAAAGCAGTCACCGTCTCTATTATGGGCTCCTCGTATATTTCTAAGGATGGCTTAAGATTCCCAAATGAAGTGGAAGGAAAAAGATGAGGTAACTATCTTAATACTCATTATCCACCTTCAACCAATTCCATGTCTTCTACAAGATTGGTTTTTCTCACCCATCTCAAGACAGAGCCTCCAACACATCCAGTCCATCCTCCCTGGCCACCGTCCTTGCATAGTCAGACATTCCCTTGCATGCCTTACTTTTCGATGTAGTTACATTATTCACCAAAAATCTTAGTTGAGCTTCATTTTTACTAAAGAGGGAAGATGAAGAACCAAAACCTTCCCTCTGGCCCTTTCTCCTCTCTTCTCTGTCTACATATTTCACTCTTTCTTTCTCTCTTGCTCACTTGCTCTCCTGCTTTCTCGCTTTCCTTTATCAACATTCTTCTTGGTATTTTAATCCGTGTACTTGGTTATTTCCTTTCACCTCACTGCAGTCTTCTCCCTGCCTCCACATTCCCATAGTCGTGACGCCTTTTAACTAGCAATTCTTCTTAGATTGTGACATTATTTTCTCTGTTTCTCCCACTTTCATGACTCATTCTTGAAATCCTTTTTCGATCTTTTTTTTTCTTTTAAAACCATGAGTTCTCCCACTGATTCTGTCCTCAGCTCCCACTCTGCTCAAAAGCTCTTTCTAAAACCAGTGCCCACTATGATGCTCACCTTACTAGACTTTTATTTGCACATTATTCTTGAAATACCTTTCTCTCTTCTTGTCTCCAGACATTGCAATATACACCCACCAGAGCTCTGAACCTACTTGTTTCACTCTGCCTATAGGATCCTTTGTTCTAAGGTGGAGTTTTGTGTTGTTATTGTTAAATCTCTGTCATGGAAATTTACCTCAATTTCTTACATTTGTTGTTCACCTGACATTTTGGCTACCCCGTATAGCTCTTATTATAGTTACCTGACCAAAACTCTTGAATAATAATAAAATTAGCCTCTTCTAAATTCCCCCTTACATCAATATGCATAAGAGTAACTTTTATCTCCAGAGGAAAGAGTTATAATTGCAATATTGCTATAATGTAGTGATGGAATAACCATCATTAACCATTTTCCAATCTGTAAAACCAATGAGACAAATCAAAGATCCACTCCCAAATGCCTTCCAAACAGTTGAAAAGATTGAAAATTGTAAAAGTTCTGAAAATTCTTCAAAGGGTATTATGTTAATGATATTTGAATTACTAAATAAAAGCCTTCTTTCCAGTGTGCTTACCTCTTACACTTTGAGAAGCTAGTTCAGGACACTAGAGGAAAATGAAAAAGAGCAAAATAATAGATAAATAAACACATGCTGTTATTGAAGAAGCAAGAATTGGATATGCAAACTTGATGTTAGTTCTACTGTGTTATTGACTAGACATCAGATTTTAAGAAAGTTACTTTACCTGTTGTACCTTGTTTGACAGTGAGAAAAATAAGGGGTTGATTAAATGATATGCTGAAATTCTATTCCATTCAGCATCTTATGATGTGATATCCAGTGGAGGAAAAGGAAGAAACTTAAAAACTTTTAGTCCAATTTATTTTTTGTAATTACTCTGATACTTTTGCTTCTCTTCTCCTTCGTTGTTTTAATTTGGCAAACCCAAACTAATTTTAACCTACTATCCGCTTAGTCTAGTTTGGCAGCTAAGCATGGCAAAGTTCATACAAGAAGGCAATTTATCTGTTCCTTCTTTAATTTTTTTATTACTTTTTATTTTACATGTATGAGTTTATTACTTGCATGTATTTAAGTGCATCCATGTCATATAATGCCCACAGAGATCAGAAAAGGGTGTCAGATACCCTAGAACTGGAGTTATGGACAGTTGTTAAGCATCATGTGGATGCTAGAAATCAAACCCAGGTCCTCAGCAAGAGCAATCAGTGCTCTTAACCACTGAACTATATCTCAAGCCTCAATGTTCCTTCACTTTTTTGTTTGTTTGTATGTTTGGTCTTTTTGAGACAGGGTCTCCCTTTAGTCCCAACTGGCCTGGAGTTCACTATGTAGACCAGGCTGGCCTTGAACTCACAGAGGTCCGCCTGCCTCTGCCTCCCAAGTGCTGGGATTAAAGGCATGGGATACCACACCCAGCTCTCTCTCTCTCTCTCTCTCTCTCTCTCTCTCTCTATATATATATATATATATAAATAAATATATAAATTATTATAGAGAGAGAGAGAGAGAGAGAGAGAGAGAGAGAGGTATATTTGAGGATGTCATAGAGGTACACAATGTATTTTTATCATATTCATCCCACTTTCATTTCCCTCTCTAAGCCCACCAGCTAGACACTGCATTATTTCCCCTTCTGAAATTTAGATTTATTTGTTATTATCATGTGTTTCTGTTAATGCTACCTAAGTATTAAGCAGTTGTCTGAGTGATGTTTTGGTCTGCATGGGGGTGCTATGAGGTATTCTGAAAACTTGAATTAAAAAACAAATACTCATTTATTCCCTCAAAGATTTTAGACAGATCAGATTATTTTATCCGTACTTTCTTAAATTCATAATCTCAAATATAAGATTGCAACTCAATGTTGCCTGGGAACCATGGGATTTGTTTTGGTCAGTTATAAGATGTAGTTTTACTTCCAGATCTGACTGTTTTGCAGTTTTCCACTGCCCTCAGACCCCCCAGGAAGGAATACTTTCCTTCCTTCCTCTTACAAAATGGCCTCTTCTCATACTTCATTGAGAAGGCAGGAAACACAGATGCGAACTCAGACATCTTCCTAAGATTAAATGTAGCAATTTAACAGCAACTATATTCTGCCGCCTCCCTCCTAGAAAAAATATGATAAAGATGTACCTTTCTATATGGACAGAGGGAGGGTTCCCACTGGAGCTCTACACTCCATGCACTTTCATGTTCTAAAATTTCACTCCTCAAAATTAACTCCTCATTTATTTATGCATCATCATCATGCCCTCTATGCTGGGTCATTCTTATCCACATCCAAAAGGTAGGGTCAGTGCTGTCATTCTATCTCTTTCTCTTCTTTTCTTACTTTAGTAGAGATTTTAAAAACTCTTGGGGCTGGAGAGATGGCTCAGCAGTTAGGTGGACTGAGTGCTCTTGCAGAGGACCTAGGTTCAATTCCCAAGCACCCATATGGCAACAAGCAACCGTCTGTAACTCCAGTTCCAGGTGATCCAATGCATTCTTCTGACCTCTGTGGGCATGAATGCACTTACATACAAGCAGGCATAATACTCATACACACAAAATAAAAATAATAAATAAAATAACCATCTAGTTTGGGCTCGTGCCCTAGTCTTTTGTTTAGAAAGTTTTTTTTTTCTACTCACTTCCAACTCTTGCTTTGTCATCTCCTTCCTAGGTCTTATATTTCTCATTTTTCTGTTTTGTTTTTGTTTTTAGAGTTTCATTTTTCTAATATGGACCAATAATTTATTATCCTATAGGTTGGAACGTAGCAGTCAGTGGAGTGTAATTTGCTCTAAGGCACATAGCTAGTATAAGCGACAGATTGATGGTTTGAATCCATTATTTTATAACACTTTCCTATTTTTAGCAGCTCACTTTTTCTCCACAATTTCTCCTGTTAATTTTAGAGAACTTGTTATCAAATAAGTTTTAGAGACCAGGCATCCTTGGCTATGATGAAACATAATGCATATAAATTATGTGATGTGAAATTTGCAAAAGAGGCAATAAACATTTGTTTCATTTTACACATAAATGTATTCATTTTTCCTAAAATAGCATTTAATGAATGGTTCTTTTTAAAATTTGTATCTATTTTTTTCAGATCCAAGTAATGGTTATAAGTGAAGAAAATATGACTCAAATTTCGGAAATTGTCCTTTTGGGTTTTGGAGATCTCCATGGCCTTCAGTTTCTTCTTTTTGGAATATTTCTGGCCATTTATGTGATGACTCTCATGGGTAACACTGTAATCCTCATTGTGGTATCAGCTGACTGCTCCCTTCACACACCCATGTACTTTTTTCTTGGTCACTTCTCCTTCCTAGAGATTAGTTATACCACATCTATTGAACCCATGATGCTAAGGACACTATTATCAGCTCATGTGCCAATTTCCTTCCCAGCCTGTGCTTGTCAATTTTATTTCTTTGCTTCCCTCGTGGCTACAGAATGCTTCTTCCTTGCTGTGATGTCTTATTATCGCTACATAGCCATCTGTAATCCACTATACTACTCCAGAATCATGGACTTCTGGAGCTGCTTCCATCTAGCAGTTGCCTCTTGGTTGGCTGGATTTCTGGCACCTGTCCTGCTCACGATCCTCATTTTTCGTTTAACGTTCTGTTCTGCCAATGAGATTGACCACTTCTTCTGTGATCTGAAGCCCATCATGAAACTGGCCTGCACAAATACTGAAGCAGCTGAAATGACTTCTTTTATATGCACCTCTTTATTCGCTCTTGGTCCCTTCTTACTGACCCTGGCTTCCTATATTCATATAATTTGCACCACTTTGAAGATTCCTTCTGCCACAGGGAAGCAGCGGGCTTTCTCCACCTGTTCTTCCCACCTGACAGTGGTCAGTCTCTATTATGGAACACTAGGCATTGTCTATGGTTTCCCATCAGTGCCTCGGTATGAAGGTCTATTGAAGTTGCTTTCCCTTCTATATACAGTATTTACCCCTGCCCTCAACCCTATTATTTACACCCTAAGGAACAAGGATGTGAAGGTAGCTCTAAGAAAATTGATACAGTGAGTAGGACAGATCTGGTCACAGTATTTTAGAAAATTGTACTGGCTCATGACACTTCGTTCTGAACGTTCCACCACAAAGGAAACATTTCTACAGTAGTAAGAATACTTAACGTAAAATTGGTGACTTTACTTTTGTGCCATCAACTTTCTCCCCCTATTAATAAAAAATAATCCTAAATTTCACTGGCCAAATGCTTTGGTGGTACCAGACACTAAATCTTGTTCTTTGCATAGATTTATCTACTAAATCCTCACAACAATGTGAGGTAGCTACAATTTTTAGTTCTATTTTACAAACACTGCAACTGAGATTCAAAGATTAATGCACGTACGTAAAACTATCCAACTAGACAGTCTTGAAATAAGAGTTTGAGTTTGAGTTCATCATTTGCCTAGTACCAAATTCACTATCTTTCCATGAACTAAGGAGAACTCAAAACGTTGAAGAGTGAAAAAGAGTTTTCTTGGAACTTGGAAGTTATCACCACGGTTTACTTTTCTTAAGAGAAATAGCTTAGATGAAAGTTAAGAAGAGAAAATGCCCCTGAACTGAAGAGTGGATGACAAAAATGTGGTACATCTACACAATGGGGTACCACTCAGCAGTAGAGAAAGATGACATCACGAACTTTGCAGGTAAATAGATGGAACTGAAGCCGTTATGCTAAGTGAAGTAACACAGTCCCAGAAAAACAAGAGGCAAATGGTCTCCCTCATTTGTGGATGCTAACACCAAATCTCCAGATGAAAGGCAAGCTGAACAACATTACTGTTATATTTCTGTTTATCTGAAAGCAACTATGTTGTTATAATGTAAATCTCTTAACAGGCTCTATAATTGATCCACCACTTACTTTCAGACCCTGTAATTACTGTATACGAGTGGAAAGTATGTATGCATATTTTAGAGTAATATAAAATTAAAGGAGGAAAATGTGAATTCCTAAACATAAAGAAGACTGAAAGATGCAGGATAGTTATGGCAGAATGCGTGATCTGGGGTGGGCTGGGGGAAAAGGAAAGGGGAATATGTCTAAACTGAACTGAGAAATGATGTCTGAAATACACAAAATTTCAATAAAAGCATTATAAAAAATAAATTAAAAGAAGAGAAAAATAATGTAATGTAATTGAAATCCCAGTCTCTCCCACAAAGTCTTGATAAAAATGAGTAAGACAAAATATCTTAAGATTAAAAGTAGTTTCAGTTGTTTGTTTCAGGAGTATTAGTACAAAAAATTTAAAGCAACTTAACTGGTTCAATAACTTAAAGACATCTACACAATGGAATATAATATAGCCATAAATAAAATAAGCAGCGAGAGTAACAAAGAACACATCAGGTCTTTGTGCTTATGGGGAGAGACTTCTACAATATATAAGCAAGTATATAGTATGGTGTCATTTCTGCAAAAAAGTAAATGAAAAATATTTACAGTTAATTATAGATACATAGACTATTCTAGACAAATCATATGAGTATGCTGATATTTGCTCCCTTGTGGTGCAGAAACTAAATTTATGAAAGATATATTTTGAGGCAAGAGTCATGTAAATAAATCACCTATTGAAAAGCCATCAATGTTTGATAACTCATTGTAAATTAGAGATAAAATTGTTGACTAGTCCACTTGTATATACTATGACGGTAGCCCTTTTTATACTCTAAAGAACTTCTTTCCTTTGACAGGTAAGTTAAATACTCTATAAGGACAGTGACCTTGTCACTTATTATATTTGAACTTCGTATACAGTGTCTTAAACTGGCAAAAATGTTAAGTATAAATTTAGTCATAAATACCTAGTACATGTGTAAACTCTGGGCATAAAAATAATGTTTTATTAAGATCCCCTTTTAATGTCTTCATTCTGTCCACTGATCCATCCAACACAGTATTGAACACAGAGCTTGTACTCTACACTCATTCAGCTAGACAAGGACAAGGAAGAATTGAGTGATCTAAGATCCTGGGAATAGGACTGCTCTTAGTTAAGAGAGATTTTCAGTTTTTGATTTTCCCACTCCTAAGTCTGAATTATTGGTTGCTTATATGTGGTTATAAGATGCATAGGGAAAGAGTGAGAGAGATATGCCCACCTGGAAAATTTAAGTAGTTGCTTCCTCCACAAAGTAGCTATCATCTGCCAATGAGAAGGCAACACATCTATATAGAAGGGTAATTAAAGCTAATTGAGTTTTTCCTTTTTTAATACCTGAGCAAGGGTCCTGTGGAGATCAGGTAAGGAAGTCTATTAAAAGTAATTTCTTCTATGACTATAACTTCATTCAAAGTACTTAAGGAGGCAGATTACATGCTATGCTCTCCAAAGATACTTAAAGTTCAAAATTGTGATCTGTGTAAGTTTAGGGATTTAACTTTTAATCTCAAATGCAAATAAGAAATTATTTGAGAAAAACTTTAGGGTACGAAGGTAATACCTTGAAAAAAAGGAAATATTTTTACATAGGCCACAATTTGGACTATAAGAAGCCAGGCATCTAAATTCAATAAAAACTTATATCATTGTTCATTTTTAGAAACAGTGCATATACCATGTTTTCCGATACTTAGTTTTATTTTCTTTGGTACTTGGAAGAATTCAAGTATTCAATAATGTTCATTATTTTTTTTTAAATTAGTTTTTATTGATGCTTTGTGCATTTCATACATTTTTTCCAATTCAGTTCAGGCTTATTTCCCTTTCCCTCCCCCCCCCACCCCCACCCCATTTCCCAGAATCATGGCATTCTGCAATACTGTTCTGCACGTTTTCTCTCTCAGTTTTGTTTTTTTTTTCATTTTTAGCTATAAGTGGATAATCCATGAGTACAAGCATCCTTCATGCAAAACCTATATCGCTGGCTGTTGTGCCCAAACACCTACAGCCCACCATCCAGTGGGGGGTGACAGTTGTTTGTTCAATCAAGGTTCAAAGGATGTCCAGAAGCGTACATTGCTGTAGTTTCACATTCACCCCAATCGCAGCCTTACATTCTACCACGCCCCTCTTCCTCAGCATTGTTCCCTAGGCTTAGAAAAGGGGGCACAGGGTGGATGAGAGGTAAAACAGTCAAAAGAGATGACTTATCACTCAGGCTAGTTGCACAGCTTGCTCTGTGACCTTTGGCAAGCAACTCACCTTCTCTGATCTTTAAGTCTCTCATGTAGAGGATAGAAATACCAGTCTCACTATTATCTCCCAAGACTTCTAAATGAATTAAAAAGATAATCATATAAAAGTTTTGGCATTACCACCACTTTGACCCCCAGCATAACCACATCTGGTATATTACACCAAAGAGATCCTCCTATGTAAAGATACATGCACGCTATTGTTTATTACAGCTCTTTCACAATAGAAAAAAGCTCGAAGCAACCCAGGTTTATCCCTCAACCTGATGAGTGGATAATGAAAATCCGCAAGCACATCATACACGATGGAGTTCTATGCAAGTCGTAAAGAAAGATGAAGCATCATGAAGCTTTGCAGGTAAATGGATGGAAAGATAGAGCCGTTTATGCACAAGCTGAAGATAATGCAATCACACACCCACCACACACACAAACACAACACAACACACCACACACACATCACCAGAAAAAACCCCCCAACATATGGGGTGTGCACTCATCTGTGGATCCTAGCACAAACCCTTACTATGTAAGTCAATCTGGGTAATTTTTTAGTTAAAAAAATACCGACATCCTCTGATGCTAATATGGATATAGTTTGAAGTTTATATTTCTATTATTTCTAAGATCTAATATTTATCAAAATGATAAAATAAACTGTAGTTTATTTTATCTTTTTGATAAAATAAACTTAAACTACAATTAAACATACTTTGACTATAGGTAATTTAGAATATAAAGTTATTTCTCTTTGCCCATATGCAATATTACTGTTAAAATGTGAGTCACAAATATGCCTTGGAATTAACCTATAGTTTATTTTCAGAGTCTGTCATTTTGCTATAAGTGGGGGGGGGTATATATTATTTGCAAAGTAATGTTAAATTTATGGAAGGGGAAAACAAAACAAAATGAATTTGTATCAGAAAGAACTGCCAAAACAGTAAACTTCTACGTCGAAAAGTTTAAAAAAAAAAAAAAAAAACTAAGAAAAAGTTACAAGACAGGACTTGACATATATGGCAGAATACCTGTGTTTTGGTGGGGGGGGGGGCATGGAAGGGGAAACAGGCCTGAATTTGATTGGGAAAGGTTGTATGAAATGCATAGAAGCTCAAAATAAATACATTTTAAAAGTTTTGACTTATCAGAAATATTTTATACTTGTTAATTATAAATTTAATTGTTATTGTCATTAATATTTGTGGAGTCATTAGGCATTCTCTTGCTTTGATATAGCATGTAATCAGGGAATTATCTGAATAACTATGAAATGATTTAACAACTGAAAGTAGATGCTAAAGATTGGGGGCTAAATCTCCGGAGGTGTTCCATAGCTTTAGACCCTGATACCTACCATCTGGCTTTTAATGTTAGATCAAATAATGTCATCACATTGAACGTACCATACTCTTTCTCATATTTTTGTCATATGAGAAGAAAATCCTTATACCTTTCTAAAAAAAAAAGCACTGCCAAAGTAAAAGACGGAAGTGCCTGATTAAAGAATAAAGGCTAAGGGGCAATGAACCTATAAAATATTTATAATCCAGCCTCTATTATGTATTGTTATGTTCTCTCTGTGTGCTCTGTGCACACTGAGATACTACTTCAATTTATTGAATCTGCACACTCTTTTATGCCTTAGAATGTCTGCATATGGTGTTCTCTCTGCTTTTAGAATACTCTTTCCCAGAGGTGGATAGAGTTGCTTCTTTCATACTTCCCTGTTCTTTCTTTAAACTTCCCATCAGATAGATATTTTCTGAACACCTCATCTAAATTAACTGCCCTATGCATACCGTAGTCCATCACCACCTTGCTAGGCTCCTTTTCAGTATTATTATTCTTTTAATAATAAACAAACATGATTATGAAACCATTTGTATACTATTTTAAATTGTATGTATCTGAGAACTTCTGTGCCTGTCCCAGAGTAAGCTCTTAATTATATTAGAAGAAAAAAAATGCCTTTGGGGATTCTCAATCCCTAGTTAGTCAGTAGATGGATAGTCAGTGGTTGTGATTTGATGGAGGGATAGCTTAGGGTAATCTAAAACATATTCATAAACTCATTAATAGTCTATCATCAATAGTTGAGATCAATGTCTTCTCATTTGAATCTGAGATACATAATTAACACTTTGGACCAACACAACACGGAAAAGGCACAAAACATGGTATCCTAGGTACAATAGCACTCAAAATGGGGAGAGTAGCTTCCAAATCTGGTCATATAAAGTGGTGTATTTTTCTTTGTTTTATGTAAATTTGTGCTTGTAACGCTAAAATACCATGTAAGAAGTCTTATTACCCAAAGATCATCATATTGTAAGTCACATAGAGATTCCATGAGAAAATTCTTTTCTCTGGTTCTCCTTTCTTGCCTTCTTATGTCCATGTTTTTTAGTTAACAGTCTCTGTAGAGATATAAGTAATTTGAAAACAAGGTCTACAAGGTCCATATCATATACAAAATCCATTGATTTTCTTACCATTGGGAAATGGAAACTATGTCATCTCCCTTTTGAAAATGAAGATATGTAATTCCTTCCACCAACTGAGTAGAGCCAGAGCACTAACAATTTGATCGTAGCTACCAGCATGGTTAGTGCAAACATCTTTAGATGATCCCACTTCCTTGTTGCCAAGCCTCTAACAGTCATAAATCTTTCCCAGATGGGGTCCTCAACATCAAGGAATAGAACATAAGCCATTCTCACTGTGACTCACCCACATCTCAGACCCAGATAATCCACGAACAAAAATGCAGTTGTTGATCTAATCTATTCAATTTGTGAGAGGAGTGATTTTTATGGGAATGGTAACCAGAAGGCCATGCCATTTCAGAGGCACAAAGGATGTTCACATATTTAAGCTGTAAGGAAAAAAACCCTTGAATGGCACCAAATTTTCAAAACATATGATTTAATATTTTCATACACTTACTTCAAGCAGTGCTTCTTGGAAACCAAGCTTCCTTGCACCTCTCACACAGGGGACTACATCTTCCATTCTGACTGCATGAAGGATGGTCTTTAATAGTACCCTTCTGCACACATTAACTAATGTTCTACCTCCTTTGCTAAAATATCTTACTTATACCACTTGGATCCCCAGGGCCTTCTGATGAAGATTCAGTAAGTATGTTTTCGGTGATTAGGTAAACAATCTCTCTTTCAAATACTAAGTACTGGCTGTGCCCGAACCTCGCTAGCTTCTGAGCTCAGACAAGATCAGGCACATTCAGGATGGCATGGCCATAGACAAAATAGATGTTTCTAATGATCGTTTTCATCTGGTCTGGCTTTGCTTTCCTCTAAATGCCAGCCTTTAGTGTGTTCCAGGTCGGCACCAGCCTCCCTCTAACAAACATGGAATATAGATGAGGGTCTGAGCCATCTGTGCTGTTCTGTTTGATTTAAGGTCATCTGTAGCTCCACCATCCAGATTTTACCACTAGCATTTCATGCATTTATTTCCTGCAGTTTTGTTTCTTACTGAAGTAAACACAGAGAAAGGCAGGCATAGTAATGCAGACTCCAAGGCTACAGCTAAAAGCAACAATAGCCACAATAATAGCAAATACATCTAACAGTAAATGAAATTTTACTATGTTCCAGGCAGCATGGTAGTGTTTTATACTCGTGATTCCATGAAATTGTCACAACAGTCCTGAAGAATTAACACTATGTTTATCACCATTTTACAGATTAGGAAATTGAGGTGCAGAGAGTATAAATGCCAAATTTTCATTGACAGAAAGTTGGGAGATACAGGCCCATCTATCTGACTCTACAGCTTATCTACAGACAGGCAAGTCCCATAGGCATGTTGACATCCTCAAGATTTTTTAAACCATTTATTTTTAATGCAAAATCAAAGCAACGCATGCTTGAAACTCAAAGGCATCTCAGTCGGTATATTTACTACATGGAGGGAGAGAGATTTTAAGGGTTACACTGGAGCACGATTTTCTTTTTAGTGAGAGTCTATCCCCTTGGGGATGTCTGTGAAAATGACTGTCATTTCATGCGATCATAGGTAGGAAAGGAAGTATGCATAGAGAATTCAGCCATTTTTCCCCTTACTTCCTCACCCACTTGTTCATGAAGTTCCAGATATTGAAACTCAGAGTCACTTTACTCCACAGTCACCACGACAAGCCGCGACCTTCCCTCTGATCTCCCCTGAAATCCTTCTAGAGGGGATGTAAGTACCCCCCAGAGCCTACCAGAGGACAGCTTGAAAGAACATTTCTGAAGAAGGGGCCTTTTGAGTGGCAGCAGAAGTAACCGTCAGGCACAGACCCCAGCTTTTGTCCTCTAACAAACAAGTGTTACATCAAGGCGGTGATTAATGCCAACTCATCCGCCCAAGCTGCTGCCATGGATGCAGATGAGGAATACACTGGGACTGACAAACTCAGGAAAGAAACTAAGAATTTGGTTTAACCGTTTGGAAGTAATTCTAATTACAGGCATTTATGTGAACTGTTTACAATTTATGCCTAATTGCCACCCAGCACAATAACAATTATGCATATCATTAAATATGTGTCAGATTAATTTTGTTGTAAATTTTTATTATAACAGCAAACCCTATGTGTGTATGCTCTGTCTTTATAATTTGTTGCTCAGATTGCTCACAACTTAGGAATAAATGAGACAGAACAGTGTCTCGGGGGCCGAGAGTAGGGAAAGTGCAGAGGCAGAGGCAGCTGCCTTGGGTTGAATATTTACTACGGGTAGTGCACAAAGTGGATAATCAACCAATGCATAAATCTTAGCAGCTTAGCTTCACCAGAGCCCTGCAGGCAGCTCTACAATATTTTATTCATTTGTTGTTGATTCTTTGGATGTATTCACGCCCACAGCCTGTCCCAAACCTTTTCTAGTCTCCTTGTTCTCTCAGCTTACCTCTTCTTTCCACTCCTGCTCAGTTGGTTAACATGACTTTATTCTAGCCTTTGGGCAGTACATCTGGCTAATACCACCCTACTCTGGCTTCCACTTTTCTTTCAAGTTGCAGCCTGTTTTCCCTGAAGGTCTCAGGCCTGTAACTAATAGTGGCACATTTTCGTTTGTGTTTTGGCCCTTCCTCTCCCATATCGTCAGATACTGGCTCACTGTCCCTGCATTTCACTGTGTCTTCAGCTTCTTCCTAAGATTTCTGCCATGCATATGGTAAGCAATATACACAGGACACAATGGGATCACACACACACATGCTCGTACCTATGCAAACACACACATACACATACACACACACACTGCTCTTGCTATTCTTTCAGCTATGTACATTTTTTCTTCTTCGTCTCAGTTACCTTTGTACTTACACTTTTTCTATATTCTATTATATTTAAAATTCATTTAATATGTAGGAATTTTGTGGGTTAAAAAAAACTATTTCTTAACCCACTCAACAAATGCTCAAAGATCCTCAATCATGGATCCTCTCAGGCTAAATACCCTGAAGAAGGAGGATTAGGATATCTGTCACTTTTTTTCTCTCCAGTATTATCATGGAGATAGATCCCGAGAAAATAGAAAGCAGGGTAGTAGAAACTATGGGACTTTGCTGTTAAACAAATTTAACTTCCATTTGAGGATCTGCCACTCAGTAACCAAGAGAACTGCAAGAACTGGCTTCCGCTCTCTGAGGCCCAACAAAATGTGGATGTTATAGAGCCTATCTTACAAGATTGCTGTGAAGACAAATTGACACGCTAATCAGAAGGGTCTGGCACATACTAGTAATGATTCTTCTCAGGCAGAAACTTTCAGGTGTTGTAGCTCACTCACACTGAAGATTTGTTCCACCTACTACAGTAATAAGGAGCCACAATTTCAATCACCTCAAGCCTTATTATCTACATCCATCTTTCATTCTTAGCTCTACAGCAGTAGCTTTATTCCCATAAGACCTAATACTCCCTCTTAATAACAAATATTTTCTGACTCACCCTTCACATCCTGAAATGAAGTTCATAGTTAGTATAACCTAATAAAATCAGTACAGTGACCTAACAGAAATATAAATGAGGAAAGAAGGGAAAGTAATCTACAATAAAATGATACATATTTCACTATATGAATGCAAAGACACGGCCACATCAGACAACATAATGAAATACATGATTGCACCAACTTATAATAAATAGGTTTATATTTAAAAGAATTGGGAGTTATTACACGGAAGAAAGAAAAACACAAATAACAAAAATACAGGAAAAGAGTAGAATAAAAACTATTGTTAAGGTAAGGCAAGACTTGAACCAATATAAACACTTCCTTCTCACCTGTATTATTAAAGCTCACTGCAAGATTTTTAAAGCTATTTGGGATATAGGACAGCTATTCATTTCCACTTTAGGACAATTAGAATTCCCATCCTCTAAACGTCAGTGGCACCTACCAAACATCATGATAACCAAAATATGTCCAAAACTTTGCAAACATCTCCTACTATACAAATCTGCTTTTGAAAATCAGTACCCCAGTTCGTACCCAGAAAGGAAAAGGCTAACTGGACCAGTATCACGAACTTGATGTTGTAGGATGTGGATTCTCCATTATTTGGAGCTCCCTGTCTTCAGTGGTCCTTGTGGTAATATACTTGGGACTATGAGACACAATGTGATCCTGACATAGATAGTAACCAACTTCAGCCTTTGTTTTCTTATGGGTTCCCCCAGTTTTTTCCCATCTCTTGAATATCTGCTAATAATTCAGAATTTTGTCTCTGCTTAAGTTACGTAATCAAGTTGGTTTTTTTCCAGCTTAACTGGACTATCCATGGAAATATCTCAAAACAACTAAATGGTGTCTCATCACTACAAGTCCTTAGGAGTCAGCTTGATACTATATCTGTTTAGCAGAATAATCTTAATCAGTGTTCCACTATGGCCTGCCACCTTTTATCCATAGGTTCCTGGCCCTGATAACAATGGCAGATATGGCCGCCATATTGTGAAATGGGCTTTAAATCAATGAAGAAGGTGGGAGTTGGTTACTCCCATAACATCCCTGCCACTATTATATCAGTGGACATATCTTGGAGGCTAGTTATTAGTGTAGCTGCTAGGGTTTACAACTGGAGAAGGTTTATGTTTATTTTCCTCTTCTGATAACAGGCATAAAATCTCCCAGCACTCTGAAAGCTTGTCAGTAGAGATGAAGGTTTTAGGTGGTCACCAGCTTGATTTTGCCTTATCTGTTCTATAACTCACATATATAATGTGAGCAATAGAGTTTTACCATTAAGGAACTTTGGGTTTTTTTGTTTGTTTAAAAGCATTTATTTTTTAATTTTTTCTAAGTTATTTTTGTATGTGTATGAATGTACTGTCTGCATGTAGGTTTGTGCACCCATGTCATGCAATGCAGTGGAGGTCAAAAAAGGGTCTTGGATTCCCTGGAACTGGAGTTCTCCTGGAATTGGAGTTACAGATGGTTCTTATCTGCCATATTGGTGCTGGGCATCGAACCCATGTCCTCTGCAAGAGCAGTCGGTGCTCTTAACCGCTAGGCTATCTCTCCAGCCCTGAACTTTGGGTTTTATTATTTTATTTTAAATTTTATTTATTTATTTATATTAAATTGAATTTATTTATTTATTTTTATTGATGATTTGTGTATTTCATACATCATTTTCCAATTCAGTTCAGGCATATATTCCCTTCCCTTCCCCCCACCCCACCCCTACCCATCCCAGATCATGCATTCTGCCATAACTTTTCTGCATCTTTCTCTGCTTTTTTGTTTTGTTTTGTTTTCATTTTTTTTAACAATAAGTGATAATTTGTGAGTACAAGCATCCTTCATGTAAAACCAATTTGCAAGCAGTTGTGCCCAAACCCACACAGCTCATGGGTCCCACCATCCAGCAGGGGGGGCTTGTATGTTCAATCAAGTTGATCAAATGAGTGTCCAGTCTATATTGTTGTAGTTTCACCATTCACCCCAATCACAGCCCTTACATTCTACCATGCCCCCTCTTCCGCAGATTGTTCCCTAGGCTTAGAAAAGGGGCACAGGTGGATGAGAAGCAAAACAGTCTACTTTCTCTGGAGCTGTTGTCTTGGTCTCTAGTCAATTCTGGCTGTTTTCTTTCATGGGCTGCCAGCTTGTCCAGGCATAACCTTTCGATCCTACTAATGAAGCACATGCAATTAGATATATAGGTATTTAAACAGTATAATATATAGCCTTTCGATCCTACTAATGAAGCACACGCAATTAGATATATAGGTATTTAAACAGTACTAATTGTTATGGTAGGTTACTTTGGTATAGACACAGATGTTTGGATGGTATGTTAATCCATGAATTACATTTTCTTCTGTTAAGTATGACAGGGTCTTCGTGTGGTTTATAACATCTCCTAACCATTAGAGGATGTAAGCTTGTGGCATCAGCCGTGGGTTATTCCTCCAAGGAGAGAGCTAATAGCCAATTAGATTTGGGATATACAGACATATGGCTGCCACTGCTGCACAGTATTTCCAGGCAGATGAGGTGTAGCTGGTGCTGACGGAGGAGTCTTGCTTGACTCAAGGAGACCTATATTTGCTTTATTGGTTTAGTGGTCTTTGGTAACACTCTCTGGCATTCCAGAGACCATCTGTATACTTGCAAGTGCGGTCTCCATACATCTTTCCCATGTTTATATCAGGTCTTCAACAGCAGGGCCTTATCGCCTCTCTTCCTGCAGATATCCCAGTTTGGAGGCAAGGAGCCTTTACCTTTTGTGGGGGCTTGGATCCCCTGGCCAACATCTCCTTGGTAGAATAATCCATTGTTGATGTCAGAGCTCCTGTATTAATATATTTTGTTTAAGTGCATAGCTTAAGGAGACTTTAGCATTATATTTGGTTCTGAATAGAGAATAATCCTTTTCACAGTTTCTATGTCCATTAGTCAATTAAAGAAGGCAGTTTTACTGATTTTACAAGAGAATACCTCTATAACAGCTGGCTCCAATCTACAGCTGGAGAACGACCTCATCATCATCATATTTCTCCTTATTCTATGGGGGGGAGTTAAGAAAGTCTCTTGTATTAAAACCTTTGCGGCACCTAGAAGGTAAGCTTCGTTAGGATTCATTAAAAATAGTTGTTACTAGTAGGATCCAGAGAGGGGCCTGATGTCTGCAGCAATCTGAGGCATTTCTTCCCTTCAATGCCCAGAGGAGTCAATCCTTCTGCTGGCACTTTCTGGTACATCCTACTCACTGCAAAGCTGCATTTTCTTTCTCAGCCATTAAGTTGGTGATACTCTGGCCTGTTGGAACATACAAATCCTTTCCCATAGTTAGTTTTAAGATTTGGATTGCAAGTTTTTTTGACAAAAAGTTTTCATATCTATCTATATCCCCCTTTTTATTTTAGGTTTTTATTTTTCACCCATGAGTCTCAAAAAGGCAGTTGTATTATACATACCTATAGGGTGGAATCAAGGCACAGATTTCATCAAGTTCATCCATGCTGTAATAGCTGATCCATATTATTGTAATACTCAATTTTATAAATGCACCAATTTTATTCATTCTTATATTGATACATATCTAGACTGCTTCCAGTTTTTATTATTATGCTTAAAATTTCTATGAATATTTTTGAACATATTTTATGTGAACATATGCTTTTTATATATTTTGACTACATATTTATATGTAGGAGTTTAATTGCTTGATCATAGAATAATTTAGCTTTAGAAGAAATTGTTGGAATATTTTCCAAAGTTGTAGTAGCATTTCATACTCCCACTAAAATGTAGGAAAATTTTTATTGCTCCATTTTCTTGTGCACGTTTGATGTTGACAATTTTCTTAATTTTTGATGCTCAGGTGGGTGTGTGTTGATATCTCCTTGTGGTTTCAAATTGCTTCTCTATGATACTTAATGACACTGAATACTTTTCCTTGTATATTACCCATTCCTATATTTACCATTGTAAAGTCTTTTCAAACCTTTTGCCCCCTTAAATATTTTGAAATAATTTTAGATTTAAGAAGATGTTTCACAAATTTTGAGAAAGTTAATATTTGATTTAGCCCAGTTTTCCATAATGTAACATGTTATGTAACAATCATGCATGCAGTTATTAAAAGTTGTTTTATTAGCACAATCTTATTGAGTATAAACTGTTAAAACACTACCAGCTTTTCCGTTGATGTCATTTTTCTATACCAATATAGAACTTTTGTTTATTTGCCACTGTTCCTTAGTATCGTCCAATCTGTGACAGTTTCTCAGCATTTTCTTTGGACTCATCATGACACTCCTGAGGAGTATCATACAATATTTCTCCATAAGACTTTGTCATGCTTAAATTGGTGCCATGTGTTGAAGAGAAGAATGTTTGTGGTAAAGTGGACTTCTAAGCAGAGTCATCTGACAGAATTTATCAATGGTGATGTTAACTTTGGCCACTAGATCAAGATTAATGTCTTTTAGGCTTTTGAGTATAAAGTTTCTCTTCCCAGATATATAAACATTTACTATATAAATACTATATTCTTTGTTAAAGCTTATGATCTTTTTTAAAAAATTTATTTATTTATTTATTTATTTTCAAAGTATATGTGTGAATGTACTGTCTGCATGCAGGTTCATGTACCCATGTTGTGCAATGCTGCGGAGGTCAGAAGAGGGTGTCGGATTCCCCTGGAACTGGAGTTAAAGATGGTTCTCAGCCACCATGTGGGTGCTGTGGATCCAACCCAGTTCCTCTGCAAGAGCAATTGGCTCTCTTAACCACTAGGCCATCTCTCCAGCCCCCAAAGCTCATGATCTTGCCAGGTGTGGTGGCGCATGTCTTTTATCCCAGCACTCAGCACTCAAGAGCCAGAGGCAGGCAGATCTTTGCGAGTTCAAGGCCAGTCAGATCTATGTACTGAGTTCCAAGACAGTTGGAAGATCAAAAAAAAAAAAAAAGGTCTTGATCTTTTCATTAGAAGCAAATCACAAAGGCTATACCACATTTAAGGGAAAGAGAACCACACTTTATGTACTATATGGAGGAGTAACAAAGAGTTTGGCAACATATCATAAAATAACCATGAATTCATAATATTTGAGGCAAATGAAAATAGATCATTTTACATTAAAGTTTAATCTACTCATTTCAGCATTCACCAGTGGATCTTGCTTACAGAATTTATTGCGTTTCTATTTCTATACTAATTTTCTCTCATTTCTCCTACTTTTATTAATTTGAATTCTTGATGAAAAAGAGTCTCCACTCTCCTTCTATTTATTAAATCATTTATGTCATCACTGTGAACTTACTTATCCTTTGGCTAAAGTACTATGCTATCATTATTTAGTTTGTTGCTCCTCTTTGTCCAGCCATTAGGGACACTTGTAGGTTGGATCTTGTACTATTTTGAGATTGCTTTCTTTTCATGCTGGTTTTAAAAGTAGTTTTATTCCTATAATATAGACCAGGCTTGGCTCGTATAGTCTGACTCATGCTTGGCACTACCAATTTGTTCAAAGTCTCATAACTATTTTATTTGTAGACTATTATATAGAAACCAAGATGTGGATCCACGTGTGCTTGTTGTTACTGGTCATCTTTGTGGACAGAGGCAGGAATGTGTATGTGAACAGGCACAACTATATTTTATGTTGAAGTGATCTTCATCGATACCCTTGATTCCAACCCAGCAGTATAGGTTTTATTGTATTACTCTTGCAATAGGCAGAATGGTGATCCCCAAAGAGGTTCACATCCTGGTCCCAGAAATCAGTGAATGCGTTCCTTTATATGGCAAAAGAGAACTAAAATTTCTAATCAGATTACACTAAAGCATAGAGATTTTCTTGGATTATCTGAGGTGATCCATTTTTCACAGTGCCCATTAAGGTGTGCAAAAAGAGTAAAAGGTAGATGTGACTCCGCAAGGAAGACCAAGAGAGCTAAAGCATTACTGGCTTTCATGGAGAAAGGATATCACGTACTAATACATGAGTAGCTTTTAGAAACAGGAAAGGAGGAAAGTTGTCCCATGTAATAACTAGAAAATAACACAGCATGTGACACCTTCATTTTAGCTTATTGAGATTCATACTGAAATTTTATCTGCAGATATATGTGATAATTAATTGGCACTATTGTAAAACACTATGTTTACTGTAATTTAGTGTGGCAGCAACAGAAAATTAATACACTCTCATGTATTATTTGTTAATTATTTCTCTGGTAGAGAAAAATTGCTCTTGCTATTTATAATACACTTGTATTTTTCAAACTCAATATACATGTAATTGAGTTTAGCTAGTTTCAGAATTGCTAAACTGTACCCTTATAAGAAACTTATTTATCTATAGAACAGTGATTCTGTGAAATTCTTTTTGTCTTTACCTTTTAAATAGTATCAGGACAAATCAATTTACCAAAATTATTAAGTCATCTGTTTTCTTCTCCATTTTACACAGTAAATTATTCCATATTTATAAGTTAGATAAATTTGCCATACTCTTTATTGCATGCTAGGTCCCCCAGATAGCCTAGATTTTTAAAAAATTATTACACAGTGAGATATTCTCTGTGATGTCTAGTACTGTATCAGTCACTTTTCTGTTGCTGTGATAAAACCACCATGAGCAAGGGAACTTATAAAAGGAAGAGTTTATTTGAGCTTACAATTGATGGTTCCAAGGAATCAGAGTCCATTGTGGCGGGAAGCATGGTGGCCTGGGCTGGAGCAGCAAGCCAAGGGTCACATCTCGCAATGAGCACAGGAAGCAGAGAGAGAGGGAGAGGCTGGAGACCACAAGGCTTGTTAAACTCACTAAGCCTGCCCCCAATAACGTACTTCCTCCAATACAGCCACACCTTCTAAGACCTCCAAGAACAGTGCTACCAACTGGAGACAAAATGTCTGAATACTTAAAGCCTATGGGGGGGGAGACTCTCATTCAAACCACCACATTCCACTCCCTGGCCCCCAGAGGCCATATAAAATGCATACTGCATTTAGTCCAAACTTAAAAGTCCCCATAGTCTTTATCAGTCTCAATTCTATTCAAAAGTCTATCATCCAAAATCTCTTCTGAGACACAGGCCAATCTCTTAACTGTAAGCTCCTATGAAATCAAAAGGCAAATTACATACTCCCAACATACAGTGGAACTGAATACACATTCCCATTCCAAAAGGGAGGAATAGAGGCATAGTGAGGAAATACTGGACCAAAACAAGACTGAAAACCAGCAGGGCAAACACCAAGTCCAGTAGCTCCATGCTGCAACTTCTGGTTGACTTCCAAAGGGCTTAGATGGCTCAGCTCTTCCAGCTTGCTTGCAACATACATATCTCTTTTATGAGCTGGACCACTCCTGTATGCAGCTCTCCTTTGGCAAACATCTCACAACTCTTGCATCTAGAATGTCTTCTGGGTGCTGCGCACTGCCAAAACAGGCCTCACATTCTAGCTTCATGCAATGGCTACTCCGGGCTTCTTTACGGGACACCCCTCTCACTATGCCTGCCCTCTGTGGCTCTCTTGAAAACCTGATCGGACTGACGAACTAGACAACCCCTTCACTCTTGCCCATTTTAGCCTCTAAAGCCCAGAACCAAATGATGAAATTGGCTGAGTTTAGCGCTGCAAGTTCGCGAATGGAACTCTCTCTAGCTTATTTTTATATTTTGGTCTTTTTGAGACAGGGTCTTCCCTGTAAGCCCAAGCTAGTCCTGGACTCACTCTGTAGACCAGGCTAGCCTTGGAACCACAAAGATCCACCTGCCTCTGCCTCCCAAGTGCTAGGAGTAAACGCATGCGCCACACGCCCGCGATCTTTAACCACATTGCAAATTTTTCTCTCTGCCCTGGCTTGTTTGGAGCAGAAAATGCTTTCAGTATTTTCCTTTCAAAAATTGGAGGCTTAGCTGGGTGTGGTCTTTCCCTGAAGGTACTGATTCTGTTGTTTACTTGTAAATCTCAAGGCCTCTCCGTAATCACTTGAATCTCCTTATCAAAAGGAACCTCTCCTTCACATGCCTTGGCCCCATCTTTAATCTTCTTAGTGCAGTTTTCAGATCCAAATTGTATATTCTGCATTTCTTTCTGCCCCATCTGCTCTTCTTCACTGTAGATGTGCACAATATTCACCATCAATAGCCATACCACCATTTCTACATTAAGCTGACTTGAAATATCCTCTGCCAAAGTCATTAGTCCATTGCTTTTCAACTTAGCATCAGGCAAGCATTTGGGCTGTAGGCAAACTGCTGCCAGACTCCTTATCAAAATATCCCAGTTGCTGCCTAAGTCTTTATTTTCCTCTGGAACTACATTTTTTTCAGCAATGTTTTCTTCCAGGCTTCTACTAGAATGGCCCCTTAAGCTCTGCTTACATTAGTCAACAGCTTTTCTGGCCCAAAGTTCCAAAGTCTTCCACATTTCTCCAAACATCCACATGGTCAGGTTCTTCATAGCCAACAGCCCACTCTCTGGTACCAAATAACTTTATTAGTCACTTTTCTGTTGCTGTAATAAAACCACCATGAGCAAGGGAACTTATAAAAGGAAGAGTTTATTTGAGCTTACAATTGACGGTTCCAGGGAATTAGAGTCCATTGTGGTGGGAGGCATGGTGGCCTGGACTGGAGCAGCACGCCAAGGGTCACATTTCGCAAATGAGCACAAGAAGCAGAGAGAGAGAGAGAGAGAGAGAGAGAGAGAGAGAGAGAGAGACTGGAGACCACAAGGCTTGTTCAACTCACTAAGCCTGCCCCCAATAACAAACTTCCTCCAGCACGGCCACACCTTCTAAGAGCTCCAAGAACAGTGCCACCAACTGGAGACAAAATGTCTGAATACTTAAAGCCTATGGGGGACACTCATTCAAACCACCACAAGTATTATGGGTTTTAACAAATATGTATTCATAGATACACAATCATGATACCATACAGAACATTTCCATCACCTTGAAAAATGTCTGTTTGTAGCACCATTGTAATAATATCCTGTCTCCCACCTCCAAACTCCTAGAAACCATACATTGTTTTCTATCACCATGGGTTTCCATTTTCCAGAGTTTCATATAAATGAATTAATACTATATGTTGTCTTCACAGTTTTGCTTTTACTTAGCAAAAGTTGAAAAAAAAAAAAAAACCAATTATCCATCCCTTTTGATTGCTAAATAATACTCCAGAGCACGACAGTTTCCTTATCTGTTTACCTGCTAAAATATTTTGAGGTTGCTTCTAGTTTGAAGAAGTAGTAAATACAACTATTTTAACAATTAATGTGTGGCTTTTTATGCATATAATATTTGGACTTACTCAAGTAAGTACTCAGCAGTGAGATGGTTGATTCATATGGCAATTCTATGTTCAGCTTTATAAGAAACAGATAAGCTTTCTTGTGAATTGGCTATCTAACTTCTGTACATTTTAAATTTTTTATACTTTTATTATTGAGTTATAGGAGTTTCTTTGATATTCTGAGTAGTAATCCTTTTCAGATATGAATTTTATAAATATTTTCTCCATTTCTAGTGCTGCCTTCTGTGAGCAGGAGATTTAAAGTTTGATGCAATGTGTCTTATCAATTTTATATTGGTACCGTTTTCTGTACCTTGTATAAGAAACCCTCATCTGCAAGCTCAGTGAAGAATATTCACCCATGTTTCCTTTCAACTGTATGTTTTAACCTTTATGTTTATGTCTATGAACCATCTTGAATCAGTTTTTTTATATCTATGATAAGAAGTTTAAAAATTATTATTTTCACACATGGAATTTTCTTATATACTGTCACAAAAAGGTTAAGAGTTGTACTTTTCCTCATAGATATGCAATTATTCGAAAACCATCTGTAAAAGGAAATCAAAGCAAGATCAAATCAAAATATTCTCTTTTCCTCATACAATTGCTTTAGCACCTTTATCAAAAATAATAACTGTATAAATTCAGTTTTAAATCTAGATTGTTCTATTTCCAATTATGTATCTGTCATTTCCTATGTTAATATTACAATCTTGATCTTAATATTAAATTCTCATATTGAATTATGTCCTTCTTTCAACTGCATTAATTTTTAATAATGCCTTGATTTTCCAGATCTTTTTAATGTTATATTTATTTTAGAAACAATTTGATAATTTCCACAGTGAAGTCTGCTGATATCTTATTGCAATTGTAAAATAAATTTAGAACCATAAATAAAATTTAAAAAATTATTTCTTAATGGATTCTCTTAAACCATGAATATCATCACATGAGCAAATAGTATCATTTCTGGTTAATTTGCTTCTGTTTTGTTTTTTATTTTGCTCTTGTTGTGTGCAAATGTGTGTAAAGTTCATGCGTGTACACACGTGTGTGTGTGTGCATATGAAGAACAGAAGTTAACATTGGATGTCTTCCTCGGTTATTCTCCACCATGCTTTTTGAGACATTTTGAAGGGTTTCTAACAGAAGCCGGAGATCTCAGATTCGCTTAGACTGGCTGGCTGGGCGGCTCCAGGGATCTCTTTTCTCTGTTTCCCACCATTAGGATTACAGCTGTGAACCACTACACCCAGCTTTTATGTGTTTTCTAGAAACACAAACTCAGATCTTCATGTTTTCATGACAAACTTGTCACTGACCATCTTCCCAGCCCCTACTTTCATACTGTTTTCAAAGTCTAGATTCTGCATATAAAAGAAAGCATAAAATACAAGGGTATTTTATCCATAAAATGGAGACCAAACCGTTCTTGGGCTTTCTTGCCAATGAAGTCTATTATAGAGAACCACAATCAGAAACTACGTGTCTGTGAAATACCTATACCCAAATGTGACATCTGTAATCAAACCCCTACACCCAAGGCATAGAAAGTATCGAGAAAGAGGGTCCAAAAAGACTGAAGATGGGCTGGAGAGATGGCCTATCAGTTAAGAGCACCGACTGCTCTTGCAGAGGACCCAGGTTCAATTCCCAGCACCCACATGGTGGCTGAGATTCGTCTTTAACTCCAGTTCGAGGGGAATCCAACACCCTCTTCTGACCACCGCAGCATTGCACAACACGGGTGCACAAACCTACATACAGACAGTACATTCATACACATACAAGAATAAATTTAAAAAATTAAAAAATATATTTTTAAAACTTTGTTAAAAAAAAAAAGACTGAAGATTGTAAGAGCCAGAGGACTGGAGGACTGCCTCAAAATAGTGTCTTCTGGACATGACAGCAATGTGTACATGAACTTTCAACAGCATGATAGCTAGCAAAGGACATTTATAAGTCCACACCAGTCAACATCCCAGCACTGAGGGCAGAATGTCTTATAAAGCCCCACACTGAGTTGAAGTGATACAGGTAGTTACAATAGCTTCTGGAGGAGGAAGAATCAGTCTTCTTCATACAAGAATACCTTGATTGAAGTTGCCCATACATCAAGTGCTCAATCCTCCATCCGTGTACATTAGGCAACATTAATTGGCCTCTGTAGGTTGCACGCACACACACACACACACACACACACACACACACACACACACTAAAACCAAAGAGAAGCACATGTTTGAGAGGCACATGTGAGGAGGAAACAAGAGGAGTTAGAGGAGGAAGGAGGGGTGGACAAGATGAAAACACATTGTACTCATGAATGTAGTGTGAAAAGAATTCAAAAATTAAACATAATAGAACACACACAAATGTATTATAAATAAATGTAGGCATTATTTTTTAATTATTTTAAATTTTTTTAGGATTGTGTATATTCAGAGGCAATGCTAATCATATCAAAAAATAAAAGTTAACCCACAAATGGGAGAATATTTTTGCAATTCATATACCTAATAAAGTATTAACATGTAAAATTATAATAAAGCATGAGAATTCAACAACAAATCACAACATGGTTAATAAGCATTCTCCAAAGAAAACATACAGGTAGCCAACAATCACGTGAAAAATTGTTCACCATCAGTAGATCAACAGAAACACAAATATAAACTACACTGAGGAGGTGCAGTGTAGCTCAGTAGCTTGCCTAACATTTATGTTGGGCCTTTCTTAGTCTCTAACACTGAGAGTGGGAAAAACTACAGTGAAGGGATGGGTAGATAGCTCTAGCCATAAAATGCTTGCCAAGTGTGATGATCAAGTCCAAGAGTCTACTTGAAATCTAGAATCATCTGGGAGACCAGCCTCTGGACATGCCTGTGGGGGTTATCTTCATTAGGTTGGGATAAAATGCCCAGTCCACAATACCTCAGGCTGGGATTCCCAACTGTATGAAAAAGAGAAAGTGACATGAGACACGAGCGTTAATCATCCTGTTCTTTCTGAGCATGAGTACAATGTCACCAACCAGCTTCTTATTTTTGTTACCATGCTTTCTCTGCTTGTTACCTTGTCTTTCACACCATGATGGACAATAGCCCTCTGGAAATTTAAGCCAATATAAACCCTTTCCTCCCCACAAAAAAAAAGTGAATCAGTGGAGGAAAGATAGCCTTTATACCACCAAGTAGTGGGGGTGCACATAGACATCATAGCCATGAAAATGAACCTTAGCTAAAGTATCCCATGCTGAAAATGGATAATTGATATATATATATTATATATATATACTATCTATATCTATATCTATATATAATATATAAACATAGAAAAAAATATTAAAGAGTGAGGGCTAAGCAAATTGTTCCTAGACTGACACAAAAATGTAACATATATGAAATATTTATAAATTGGACATCATCAAAATTGAATAAATTGCTCTCTAAGACTCATTATTAACAGGATGGAAAGCAAGCGAGAGACAAAAAAGCAATTTCCACATTATATATCTAGTCAATAAAAATTGGTGTCTACAAATTTTTCAGCTAATGAAATGAATCAATGTAATTATAAAATGAGCAAAGGATATGAATTCATACTTTGCCAAAGAAGATATAACTATATCAAATAAGCACTTGAAAATATTTGAAAAATCATTATCCAGTGGGGAAATGCAAACTAAAACCACAACGTGATAGCACTACACACCTACCAGAATAGGAAGTACTGAAAACTCTACCTGCTTTTAAGAGCTTCCTCATAAAATGATCAAGAGTATGCAAAAGGGTACAACAAATCTGGGAAACAAACTATTTCTTATAAAATGAAACATGCAACTACCATACAACTAGCAATTGTATTTGGGGAATTTATCCCAGAGAAAGAAGTTAAGTTCACACAAAATTGTAAACATAAATATGAATATGAGTATAACATATGTCTGCTTTATTATAGCAGGCAAACAATGTAAATAGCCCAGATGTTGTTTAAGAGGTAACTTTATTCCCTGGAATGCTACCTAGGAATAAAAAGAAATTATAGATGTGTATAATGATGTAGACAAATGCCCAGAAATTTATGTGTAGAGATATAAGCCAATCTCAAAACTACCATGCCTTGGTGTTTTGTTTATTCAACATCATTGAAATGAAGGAATTATAATAATAGAATAAATGTTTCCCAAGTGTTAAAATGAGAAATAGGGCCAATGAGATTAGCTCAGTAAGTAAGGCACTTGTTGCCAAGCCTAATGACTTGAGTTCAATACCCAAGACCTACAAGTCAAATGGAAAGAACTGAATCCCACGAGTAATTCTCTGACCTCTACATGCATATCTAGGGCATTCATGACTCTTCCTTCCCACAAATAAGTTAAAAAGGGAAACAGGAAGTAACCCCATGGAAACAGAGATTTTCTGTATCAATGTCAGTATCTTGATTTTGATACTGTTTCATAATTTTAAAAGATTACTTACTACTTGGGAAAATTTCCAAATAGTACACTATGTCTTTCCAGTACATTTCTTAGAGTTTTCAAACTTGTCTCATCTCAAAACTTTAAAATAACATTGTTTGTGTAGCTATTTGGTGTTCTATGATAATTAACTTATCCTCTTAGTTCAATGACATATTTTATGAATTCCTTAAGCTTGTCTATTAAATAATTAATCATGTGCCAATTCTGCAATTTGTTTTCCAAATTTTCTGGCTTAAATATATTATCATGTCTTCCCATAAAAGCTAGGGTTTTCAAGAGAATGCTGAATAGTAGTATTGAGTAAGAGCAACTATCTATATTTCCATTATTACTGACATTGTATGTGATATTTTACCAGTGAATAAGGTCACCAATTCATTCTTTATAGCTACCCTTTACCAAATCGAGGATGTTCCTTTAGGTTCCTATTTATAATTAGTGTTTATATTAGAGGCATACTGGCCTCATAGAACTAGTTAAATATTTTTCATCTTCTATTATATAAATGTGAATAGAGATCATTCTTTATTTTTAATACTATTCACAAGGAAACCAACCACCTGTGCTTGGAGTTTTTTAAAAAATATGATTTTTGATAATTCAGTTCTTTCAAATTTGTAAAAATAAATGACTGTAAGTAAAAGGAACACAAGTTGGGGAGAGAAAACCAATCAGTGGAACAGACAAAGTGCCTAAAAAACTAATAGAGAAAAAACGTGATCAAAATAGAGTATATACATGTTTGAAACCATCAAAACAAAGTCCAGTATATGTAATTAATATATAATAATAAAAAAGTTAAAAATAGATTTAGGGACATTTGAATTTTCTTCTGGTTCTTTTAATCTTCAGTCCAAATATGTCAGCAGGGATATTGATGTTTTCTTATCTCTCTTTTCACAATTTTACTGAGATTTAATTTATATACAATAAATTCAAGCCTTATAAGTATAAAAATCCAATTGTCTTGTTAGATTACAATTATTTTTGCATCATCATACTCCAGTTTTTAAATATATATATATACATATATATATTGAATTATTGTGATTTTCATACAGTAGAGCTTGATGATATTTCTAGCTCCTCCCATATCTACAGCTCCTCCCACAGTCCCCTGTCCAATTTAATGTACTCTTTTTAACATTTTGTTTATTATTTTTATTTCATGTGTATTATTGTGTTGTCTGCATGTATGTAAGCACATCCATCTCATGCATGTCCATGGAGGTTGGAAGAGGGTGTTGCATTCCCCTGGACCTGGAGCAACTGATGGTTGTCACCTGCCATGTGGGTGCTGAGATTTGAACCCAGGTCCTCTACAAGAGCAGTCAGTGTTCTTAACTGCTGAGCCATCTCTCTAGCTTTGCTGTCTCTCTGTCTTTATCTCTGTCTCTGTCTCTGTCTCTATCTCTGTCTCTCTCACATACACACAGATGCACACACACACATAGATGTGTGTGTATGTCTCTGTGTGTGTGTATGTCTGTGTGTGTGTGTGTGTAATAGAGCCTGATTTTTGTCTCCATGTGTCTCCAAATGTCATTCAGTGTGGGTACATCCACTGGACCCACTGAGTCCCATCCTTGTTAAGACACTGTTCCCTTCCCACCAGCCATCAATTGCCATATGTTACTTAGGTTGAGTTAGGATTTTGTATCCATTTTCCCATGTCAGTGCTGGGATTATTTTCTGGTTTGAGTTTGCATAGGACTTATGCATGCTGTCACCATTGCTGTGAGTTCATGTGAGTAACTGTGCAGCTGTCAGGAAGGCTCTGTTTCCTTGGGGTCATCCACCTGCTCTGGCTCTTACAATCTTTCTTCCTCCTCTTCTGCAGTGATCCATGAGCCATAGGAGACAGAGATTTGAAATAGGTGTCCTATTCAGGAATAAGCACTCTGAACCCTCTTGTTCTCTGCACATTGGCCAATTGTGGCTTTCAAGTGCATGTGTATAGCTGAAGGGTATATAGCAAAAAAACATAGTGCCATGCAAGAGAAACCTCCTTTTGAGTTGTTGATCATGGTAGTTCAAGAGACTCTTAAAATAGCACAGGCTATTGCCATAGCCTTTGATTGATTGCCTTCCAGAACTTGAAGGTAAGCTCCTATTGCTGAAGACAGGCCACACCTCAGACACAGGAACAATTGAGCTGCAACTGACTTGGAAGCCTCCTCCCTGGGGACTAGTTCTCATGGTTATCAGAGGACACTATACACAAGGTGCAATGGAGAAAACTGATCAATGATCCCACCCAGCTGTAAAGCCTAATAAACAACAACGACTGGCCCAGAAAACTATCGCTATTACTCCATTAGGGGCACTTTTATCTCAGAGGTAATCAACAGTTTTCTAGTTGGAATTAACTGCCTCTCAATGGGAGGGAACTCATGTGTAGAACTACAAACATAATCAATCCAGCTTTAGAACATTTTCAATCCCACAAAAAGTATCCATGTGTTTGCTCGAGTTATTCCTATGTCATACCCAAAGCCCTAGATAACTACTGATCAGCTACTCTTTGTAATAAATTACATTGTAAAAATATTCTTTAATTTTTTGAGAGTTTAATGCAATGTATTTTGATCATATTCCACCCTCTCCCAACTCCTCTCAGAAACATCTCCACCCTGCTATACACACACCTTTGTGCTCCCCCGCCCCCATTGAGTCCAATTTTTATTGCCAAAATACTCTTGAGTGTGAAAACAGCCTGGAGCATGGTAGACCTACCAGGGAACATACTGGGAAAGAAAACTGACTCTCTCCCAGCAGCTATCATATGATGCTAATTCCTTATCTATAGGTGGGACTTTAAGCCTACCTTCCCCCTCAGGGATGGGATTTTGTCTCATTTAAGCTTGCCTATCACAAGTGCAGTGAGTTCAAATGTGCAACTGTCCTTATGTCTGGAAAGGACTGCTTCCCTGTGTTCATCTACCTCCTCTGGCTCTTAAAATATTTCTGCCACCTCTTCTCCAATGTTTCTTGAGTCTTGAAAGGAGAGGATGTGATCTAGGTGTCCCACTTAGGGCTGGGCACTCCACAGTCTCTTATTCTCTGCAGGTTGACCAGTTGTGGGTCTCTATGATAATTGTCTTCCACTGTAAGAAGCATCTTTGAAGAAGCTTGAATCGTCAGCTATCATCTTACTCAGTGTTTTATCTGAAAGAAATGATACATTTGTATCTTTTTAGCATGTTATTAGGAATATCCATGTTATAGCATGTATCAGTGGGTCATTATTTAAACTGGAAACAGTATTCTGTTTTATAGATCAAAGTACATTCATTCAGCCCATTCACCTCTTGACAAATTCTTTGAATGTTGCCAGTTTGGGTAAATAATGTTATGACAAATGTTGTATATGTATTTGGACATATTTTTTAAATTTCTCTTCTAACGCTTCCTATGAATGGGAGAGTTCAGTCAGGTAAACATAAATTAGCCGAAACTTTAAGACTGTTTTCCAAAGCAAGTGTATTATTTTTTATCTTCATCTGCAGTGCATGAGGATCCTAATTTCTCCACATCCATACCGATGATTGGTATAGTCGATCTTTTGGATTCATTTCAGAGTGTGTATTGGTATTATATCACAATTTTAATTTGTATTTCCATAATGATTAACTATATAGTATGATCTTTATATGTGTGTATTAGCCATTAGTTTATCTTCTTTAGTGAAAATCTATTTAAATCTTTGTCCTAGTTTTTGTGTTACCTGTTTTCTTATTATTGAGTTATAACAGTTCTTTGTATAGTCTAGATAAAAAATGTTTTAGTAGATCTATGATTTGAAAATGCTGTCCTCTAAGCCAGGTTTGTCTTTGAATTGTATTAATAATGTTCAAATGTTATTCATTTTTATGAAATACAACTTACAATTTCTTTCAATTATGGATCATGTCTTTGGTGTTGTAGCTAAGAAAACTTTTCCTTAACCTAATCGCATAAAGATTGTCTTTTACATTTTGCTACAGAGAATTTTGCAGTTTTAGCTGGTGAAATTAGGTCTATTGTGCACTTTCAGTCAATATTTGTGTATGAAGCTGATTGTGGCTGAGGCAGAAGAATTGCCATGAGTTCAATTCCATCCTGGGTCATATATTGAACTCTTTGCTAGCTTGGGCTAAAAGAGACCACATCTCAAAAATTATGTGTAACATAAAGTAAGTATAAAGTGTCTTTATTTTCTTGGATGTTTTTGGTCTGCATTTGAGTATGTAATTTTACCAGACTGGTTTTTGAAAATATTATAATTTTCCTCACTAAATTATCTTGGAATCTTTAATGAAATAGTAAATGTGTTTTCTGGATATTCAATTTCTTTCCATTGAACTACATACCTACAACGTTCTTTTTTTCAGATTAAACCCCCATATTTAATATGATAAACACACCATTACAATTCTTTTTTATCTTTTATTGGAGTTTTATACATTTCATACATCACTTCTCAGGTCAATCCAGACTCATTTCCCCCTCCATGTCCCCCGCCCCTCCCAAGTTCATGCCGTCTGCCACACATGTCCTGTTTCCCCTTCTGAGTCTTTTCAAAGTTTTTCAAAGCAGAAGATTATTTTTCAGGGGGGAGAACTGTACTGTTTAAGTCAGTTCTGTGTCCCAGTTCTTTTGTTGTTGTCGTTCCCTCTGATCTGTATTGTTTCACAATACGCATTTGTGTTAAAATTCTAATCACAACTTTAATACAGATTTCATTGGATTTCAGCTTCTGTAGATGTGAACTGTCTCTGAAGCTCCTTGTGCCACATATTTGAACCATGGTGGGGACTTTGGAATCACTCTCTCAAAACTTCTCCCCTCTCTCCATAAAACTTAGAAGTAAACACCAGCCTCCATAGTCACAGAGAAGAAAAAGGATGGGTAGCCCTCCTTAACACATTCCTTGTTTCCAAATTTTTCTACCTTAATAGCACACTCTTTTGATTACTGTGGCTTAATAGTACATTTTGATATGGCATCATATAATTCTTCAAACCTCGTTGTTTTTCATAATCCTTTGTATATCCTAGATCCTTTCATTTTCATATAGACTTTACAGCACTAGGATTAAAGGTGTTTGACACCATGCCTGGTCAGTTCCACAATTTTAACTCCATTATTTATGGTAAAAAAATATTTCTTTGTGTATACACACCCCATTTTCTTTATCCATTCTTCTTTGGACAGCCATGCAATTTTGTTCTATAACATGCTTGTTGTGAACAGTTCTGCAGCAAACATTGACTTGCAAGTTTCCCTGAGATATGTTGACTTGTAGCCTTATGGGTAAGCACAGGAGAGTGGCATAGGTATATCATGTGGAAGATCTATTTTAGGCATTTTTTTCTTCATTTGAAGAACTTCCATACTAATTTCAATAGTGACTGCACCAGGTTACATTCCCACTTGCAGTATATAAGAGTTATTTTTTCTTCTCCACAACTTTGACAGCATTTGTTATTTTTTTTATATTTACTAAGATTTCTCCCCTTTTGGTGAATTTTCATTTCCTTCAGAATATTTGAGTTGCCATATACTCATAATGAAGAGCAGGAAATAGCTAGTTATCCTGAGAGGCAAAAGCAAAAAGAAAAAATAGCAAAATTATCAGAAAATATCAAAAGGTCTATGTCTGCATAATTTGAATTCCAAAAAAGATGAAGCAACAGGAAGAAATTATTGAAGTCTTAATGGACAAGTGAATTTCAAAATTAGTGGCATAGATCAAACCACTGATTCAGGAAACTCAGAGAATACCAAGAAAGTTAAATGCCAACTGAACACCCACATAGCCCTTAGCATATTGAAGTTGCTAAAAGCAAACAAAAAAGGACTCTTAAGTGATGACACTGAGGGGAAACAAAAGAACATTTACCTATTGAGAAAGGCTAACATTTAAAGTGGACTTGTTAGATATTATGAAAACAAGAGAGCAAAGAGGAATTTTTTAAGTCTTTAAAAAACATTTTTATTCCATTTTTGTATATTTAATACAATAGTTCTTAATCAAATTTTGACCCCCTTTTCCCCATCCATCCCCCCCATACTACCCTCTGAGACACCAAACCTCATTCATTCTGTCATATATTTTAAGTCCTATATGGTCAAACATTTGTTCCCAGACGTCCCTTGGTGCAACTTCATTCACAGGAGTGGAGTCAGCCTATCTAGAGACTTCAAAAAAGACTTATCTCCATCACCCAGCATTAATCACTTGCCAACAGTCCCCAGGCTAAGAACAGGACCACCACCCATTTCCCTCATTCCATGCTGGGCCTTGATTGAGTCTGGATGAGTCTTATGCACACCACCACCATTGCAACAAGGTCACATGAGCAAGATCCCAGTAGCCCAAAAGCCTCTGTTTCTAAATGTTCATGGACCAACCTTGGCTCTTACATTCTTTCCAACCTTCTTCCACAATGGCCCCTGAGCTGTAGGTGGCTGAGGTTTAATATGGGAGTCTTATCTAAGGACACACACTCTGCAGTCTTTTATTCTCTAAAACTTAGCAAGTTGTGACCTTCTGTGTGCATAGCACTGAGGGATGCAATAGTGTTCTCTCTACATCCTGTTCTACTGTGTTCCATGAGCCTTAGGTGTAGAGGTTCTACTATAGATGTGTCACCTAGGGCTGGACATTTCCCAGACATATATTCTTTGTGTGTGACCAATTGTGGACCACTGTAATAGCTTCCATCTGTTGAAAAAGAAGCTTCTTTGATCCGTGGTATATGGTACACTTGCCTGTAAATATAAAGGTCCATATTTAGCATACAATAAGAAATGACATTTGTCTAGGGATATGACAGAGGTAAGTTTTCCTCTAGGATCTATGACCTTTCCAGCCATGTGTATTTGGCTATGTTTATAGTGCCACACATGAGTTCCCTCCCACTGAGAGGGTTTTAAGTGCAACTAGATAGCTATTGATTACCCTCTAGATAACAGTGCCACTACTGCACAAATAGAGGTAGTTTGCTGTGCCAGGCATTGTGGTTATTGGGATTTTGAGCTGGGTTGGACCATTGATTGGTTTTCCCCCTTTTCAGCTTAAGTAGTAGCTTCTAAAACTATGAGAACTAGTCTTCAGGGTGAAGGCTTCCAGGTCAGTTCCAGCTCCATTGCTCCAAGTCCCGTGTCTGAAGTATTTCTTGTCTGCAGCAGTAGGTTTTATACTTTCAGGTTCTGGGAGATCACAAAGGGCTCCAGCAATAAGCTATGATATTTTGGAAGTCCCTTGAACTACTCTGACCAACAACTCAAAGGGATCTCTCTTGTCTAGCACTGTGCTCCTTGCCATATAGCCCACTGGTATACACATGCAGTAATGTTCAGATACCATATATGCATTTCTCAGGAAGTTCCTGAGCCAACACATTTCCCTCTGGTTTCCCATGCCACCCAAGCTCCATTCATCTCTCCTATCTCTCTCCAACATATCCAAATTTCCTCCCCACTCCCCAGTCCATCCTCCCATTTCCCCCACCCTCCCCAGATAATACCTGCCTCCCAGCATCCCTCCCAGTCCTGAGTTCCCTCCTCCCAATCCCCATGGTTCCCTGCATGGCCTCCCCTCCCAGCCAAGCACTCTAACATTCCCCACCTCCCCCCACCCTGTAACATCTGTTCCATACTGTCCCCCTGTTTGGGGCTCTTTCTGTCCCTTTACCTCCATGTTCTTTCCATTTTCCCGCCTCTAGGCTGTTGCATCTGGATATATACTCCACTATAAGAGATTCATAAGATCCACAAATACATGACATGAATAGACTAAAAGAATTTTTGACCACCAAACCAGCCCTACAGAGAATACTCAAAGCAATACAATGGACCAAAGATAGGAATGAGTATGCCCAACAGGAAACAGAAAGAAAACAAAGGAAGGTATAATAACAGAAACACAAAATAAGACCAAAACAGAAATTAAAAATAACCATAACAAATACGCACCTTTCAATAATAACTCTATCAATGGCCTCAATTCTCTAATCAAAAGACAAAGACTAGTGAAATGGATTAAGAAAGTGCATCTTTTTGTTGTCTTCAAGAAGCTCAATTACTTTAAAGGATAGGCACCTTCTTTGGGTGAAATGATGGAAAAAAATATTTCAAGCAATTAGCACTAAGAAGCAAGCACATGTTGTAACTCTAGTACCTGACAATATAGACTTCAAGTTAAAACTAATCAGAAGAGGTAAACAGGATCACTTCATTCTAATCGAAGGAACAATTGACCAAGAAGATCCTACAATTATGAGCATATATATGTACCAAACTCTAGTGCACCCAATTTCATAAGAATAGTACTACAAGGACTCTAAAACACAAATTAACCCCAACTCAGTAATAGTAGATGGCTTCAATACCCCACTATCTCCAGTAGGTAGGTCAAATGGACAAAGAATAAGTAGAAAGATACCTGAATTAAATAACATCTGATATGATATGAACTTAACAAACATCTACAGAATATCCACCTAGCACCAAACTGCATAATTTCTCCTCAGCAGCCCATGAAAGTTTCTGAAAAATTTACCACATAGTGGGACACAAAACAAACCTCAACAAACACAAAAAATTGAAATAATTCCATGCATTCTATCTGACCACAAGGCAATAAAGCTTATAATCAACAGCAAAAGAAGCTCTACTAAGTACATGAACTGATGGAGATTAAATAACACACTCCTGGATAATGAATGGGTCAAAGAAGAAATTATGAAAGAAATAAAAGTATTCCTGGAACTAAATGAACATGATAATATAACCAAACGAAACCTTTGGAACACTGTAAAAGCAGTCCTAAAAGGAAGTTTATAGCTGTAAGTTCCTACAGTAAGAAACCAGAAAGAAGCTGGGCGTGGTGGTGTGCGCCTTTAATCCCAGCACTCAGGAAGTAGAGGTAGGCAGATCTCTGTGACTTCAAGGCCATCCTGGTCTACAGAATGAGCTGCAGGACAGCTGGTACTAAAAGGGAGACCCTGCCCCGAAAATACCAAAAAAAAAAAGGATAAAACTAAAAAAAAGAAAAAAAAAAAAAAAGAAACCAGAAAGAGCCTGTAGTGGTTTGAATGAGAATGTCCCCCATAGGCTTCAAGTATTCAGACATTTTTGTTCCCAGTTGGTGGCGCTGTTTTGGGAGGTCGTAGAAGGTGTGGCCATGCTGGAGGAAGCACATCACTGGGGGCGGGCTTAGAGAGTTCCACAAGCCTTGCCAGTCTCCAGTTGCTCTCTCTCTCTCTGCTTCCTGTAATCACTGGAAGATGTGAACCTCAGCTTTCTCCTCCAGCTCCTGCCACCATGCCTCCCCGCCATGATGGATTCTAATTCCCGGGAACCATCAATTGTAAGCTGAAATAAATTCTTCCTTTTTTAACTTTATTTTTTATTTATTTCTGTATGTGTATGAATGTACTGTCTGCATGCAAGTCTGTGCACCAGTGTCGTGCAATGCCGCGGAGGTCAGAAGAGGGTGTCGGATTCCCCTGGAACTGGAGTTCTCCTGGAATTGGAGTTTGAGACGTTGGCCACCATGTGGGTGCTGGGGATCGAACCTGGGTCCTCTGTAAGAGCGGTCGGCGCTCTTAACCACTAGGCCATCTCTCCAGCCCAAACTCTTCCTTTTATAAGTTCCTTTGGTCAGGGTGGTTTTATCACAGCAACAGAAAAGTCACTAATACAGTGTTTGGTACCAGAGAGTGGACTGTTGGCTGTGAAGAAGCCGACCATGTGGGTGTTTGGAGAGAAATGTGGAAGACTTTGGAACTTTGGGTGTGCTAGATAGCTTTAGTGTCACCTTGACACACCTGGGTTAAGGAAGCCTCAATTGGGGAATTTCCTCCACTGGACTTGTCTGTGGACACGTCTGTGAAGTATTGTCTTGATTATTGAGCAATGTGGGAGGGCCCAGCCCACTATGGGTGGTGCCACCCCCGGGCAGGTTGTTGTATATGGTATAAGAAAGCCGGCTGGGCATGGGCCAGGGGAGCAAGCCAGTAAGAAACATTCCTCCATGGCCTGTGACTCAGCTCCTACCTCCAGGTTCCTGCCCTGAGTTCCTACCTTGGGCTCCCAGGAGATATGAGATAAATAAATCCTTTCCTCTCCAAGTGGGTAGTGGTCAGTGTTTTGTCACAACAATTGAAGACAAACTAGAACAGAAATTGGTACCAGAAGTGAGTTATTGCTGTGACAGACCTGACCTTGGTGTTTTAGGGGAGGATTGTGGAAGTGTTTGGAACTTTGGGCTGGAAAAGTCTTTGATTGTTTGCAGTTTGTTTCTGTGGAACTTGGAGCAGTTATGCTGAAAGAGCTGTAGAAGATGGAGGCCTGGCTTGTGAAGCTTCAAAGGGAAGCAGAGACCATCAGGGCTGTTTGTATGTTATTTTTGAATTGAGAATCTGTGGGTTCTCGTCAGCTGGGGCTGAAGAATCAGCTGTAAGTAACAAGAGACTAGAACCTGAAGTGAAACCTTTGTTGTACTGGGACAATTGACGCTGGTTAGCTGGGGCTGACAAAATCAGCTGTAAGTAACAAGAGACCAGCATCATTGTGGTAAAATCTTCTGGGAAGAATTTCTTTAGGGTCAGCACACAAGCTGTGGTCAAGAGGAGGCTGCAGCCTCCATCTCAAGCCAGAAGTGAAATTTGGTAACATGTAAGAGTTTCCTGTATGATTCTGGTGTTGAAAGCATGAAGGGGTCACAGAGAGCAGTTGAGGCTTGGCAATATGGGAGGCCAGGAAAGGCCATTGGTCAAAGTATGGCCTTGGTTGCAGTGAAGACCCCAGGATTCCAGCAGTCAGGAAGAGAAGCAGAGGCTTTACATCAGCAGATGTCAGAGCCAAACTCAGTTTCAGTGGTGACTCCAGCTTTTTGGAGATGCCAGGACCATGGGATGACCACCAAAAGCAGCAGCAGGTGTGGAATGGAGCTGGCCTGGGCCTGCAAGATAAGCTGTGTGTGCCACAGATGGCAGAGTCTGAGAAGGGGAGCTGCAAAATCCCTTTGGAGTCCAGAAGATTGTGAGTGAATCCCATATGTCCAGCTTTGAACTACTTTGCTGGCTTAGGTTTTGCTTAGGTGTGCCTGATTCTTCCCTTTGAAATAAGACAGTGCTTGTTTGAGAATTTATAGGAGCCCACAGCTAAGAGACTTTAACCAAACTGTGAACTTTTAAGTGCTTGGACTTTTTAAGGACTGTGGGGATTTTAAGGTGGTACTGTCTTAGGTTGTGATTATTGTTAACATCATACCTTGGGGACAAGAACTGGAAAGGTGGTGGTTTAATAGTGATGTGTTTTGTGTGTCAAGTTGACAAGGGGTCAGTTGTGCTAGATAGCTTTAGTGTCAACTTGACACACCTGGGTTGAGGGAGCCTCAATTGGAGAATTGCCTCCATTGGACTAGTCTGTGGACACGTCTGTGGAGTATTGTCTTGATTGTTGAGCAACGTGGGCAGGCCCAGCCTACTATGGGTGGTGCCACCGCTGGGCAGGTTGTTGTGTATGGTATAAGAAAGCAAGCTGGGCATGGGCCAGGGGAGCAAGCCGGTAAGAAGCATTCCTCCATAGCCTGTGCTTCAGCTCCTGCCTCCAGGTTCCTGCCCTGAGTTCCTACCTTGGGCTCGGAGTGATGAACTATGACCCCAGAGATATGAACTAAATAAAACTTTTCCTCTCCAAGTTGGTAGTGGTCAGTGTGTTTTGTCAAAGCAATTGAAGACAAACTAGAACATTGCGCTAGAAAATCCATTTCCTTCTAAAAGGTGAGCTTAATGGGCCATTCTCATAGAAGCCTGAAAGAAAGCAGTGCTGAGAAAAATGAATTTCCAGAGGAAAATAAGGACTTAAGCAGCAACTGGGATATTTTGGCAAAGAGTCTGGCTGGAGTTTGCCCACAGCCCAAATGCTTGCCTGGGGCTAAGGTGAAAAGCAATGGACTAATTTCATTGGCAGAGAATATTTAAAGACAGCCTGATGTTGAAATGGTAGTGTTGCTATTAATGGTGAATATTATACAGATCTTCAGTGAAAAAGAGCAAATGGGGGAGGGAGAAATGCAGAATATACAGTTTGGATCAGAAAAGTGCACTAGGAAGATTAATGTTGGAGCCAAGGCAGGTGAAGGAGAGTATCCCTTTGATAAGGAGATTAAAGTAATTAAGGAGAGGCCTAGAGATTTACAAGTAAACAATAGAAACAGTACCTTCAAGGTAAGACCACACCCAGCTAAGCCTCCAACTTTTGAAAGGAAAATACTGAAGGGGTTTTCTACTACAACAAGTCCAGGGCAGAGAAAAGCTGTGAATGTGGTTGAAGTAGGCCAGGTTCCATCCCCAACTTGCTGCCAAACTCAGTAGTTTCATTCACATGGTGCTGGCTTTAGAGGCATGAAAGATTCAAGAGTGAAGGTGTCCTCAATTCTTCCTCCTCAGTTTCAGAGATCTGGCCAGGCAGAGTACAGCAGGGGCATCCCTGCATAAAAAAGGACTGGATAGACCATTGTGTGAAGCTGTGAAGGTGAAGACTGGTTAGCAGCAGAGACCCCAAGAAGACATTGGAGATGCCAGAGCTGTGAGATATTTCCCAAGAAGAGCTGCATACAGGGAGTGGCACCAGCCTAAGAAAGAGATGTATGATATGCACAAAGCGGGAAGAGCTGAGCCATCTATGTCCTTTGGAAGTAAAGTCCCAAAAGTCGCACATGGAGCTACTGGACTTGGTGTTTGCCCTTCTGGTTTTCAGTCTTGTTTTGGTCCTATATTTTCTCACTATGCCTCTATTATTCCCTTTTGGAATGGGAATGTATATTTTGTTCCACTGTATGTTGGGAGTATGTAATTTGTCTTTTGATTTTACAGGAGCTTACAGTTAAGAGATTGGCTTGGGTTTCAGAAGAGACTTTGGAATAGTATTGAGACTGCTAAAGACTATGGGGACTTTTAAGGTTGGGCTAAAGGCATTTTGCATTTTATATGTTCATGAGACTATAGGGTCCAGGGAGGGGAATATGGTTTTTTGAATGAGACTGTCCCCCATAGGCTTCAAGTATTCAGAAATTTTGTCCCCAGTTGGTGGTGCTGTTTTGGGAGGTCTTAGAATGTATGGCCATGCTGGAGGAAGTACATCACTGTGGGCAGGCTTAGAGAGTTCAACAATCCTTGCCAGTCTCCAGTCGCTTTATCTCTGCTTCCTGTATTCACTGAAAAATGTGAACCTCAGCTTTCTGCTCCAGCTCCTGCCACCATGCCTCCCTGCCATGATGGACTCTAATTCCTTGGAACTGTTGATTGTAAGCTCAAATAAACTCTTCCTTTTATAAGTTCCCTTGGTCATAGTGGCTTTATCACAGCAACAGAAAAGTGACTAATACAGAGCTCATGTAAATGACTTACCATTGCAACTCAAAACCCTGAAAAGGCAAGAGCAAACCAAGTCCAAACCTAGTAGACAAGTAGATATCACAAAAATCATCAAAGAAATTAATGAAATATAAACAAGGAAAACAATAGAATCAATGGATCTAAGAGCTGGTTCTTTGAAAAATTAACCAAAAGAAAGAAAGCAAATCAAAATAAACAAAATCAGAGATGAAAGGGGAAACATCCAACAGACACCAAAAAAATATAGAATATTGCAATGGAATACTTTAAGAACCTACATTTTATTAAATTTGGAAATCTAAAAAGAAATGGATGAATTTATAACTTTATGGATACCACCAAAATATTTTAAATCTTTACCAAAATGATACCACTATAGAATTTGATATCCAGTGAAAACTTATTCTGCTAATAGAAACATAGTACCCAGTAACACTTTTTCAGAGTAATTTCAAGTTTTCCAACTGCCCCACCCCATATAATCAATGGCAGAACCCCTATTACTGAAGATACCAAAACCTAAGCTGAAACATTATGAATAGTTTTCAGTTTTAAGGACCAGTACTTGCCTAGCATGCCTAAAACCATGAGTTTGATCCTCAACAACATAAAATAAACTTTTGATTATTTTATACAGCATTCAATTTTTATTCTAACAGGCCACATTCTGTTAAGTTCTGATAATCTTCAAGCAGTGTTAGTCTGAGGTTTTGTATTAGTTTGTGCAGGATACCATAACAGCAGCAACACAGACTGGATGGCTTCAATCATAGGAGTTTATTTATTCTCTCACAGTGCTGGAGGCTCGAAGTTCAATATCAAGATGCTAGAATGTTTGGTGAGGGCTCTTTGCCTAGCTTATAGACAGCTGTCTTCTTGGGTCCTTAAATGGCAGTCAGGGAATAGCTCTCTTGTGTCTCTTCTTATAAGGACACTAATCCTGTTGGATCAGGGCCCATCCATATGACCTCATTCAACCCTAAGTACTGCCAAAAGTCCCTGTCTCCAAGGACAGTTACAGGGCAGATAGGAACTTCACAGTATTAACTTTAGTGGAACACTTACTCTCAATTCACATCAAACTCCAAGATAAATATGACAAAATTATCTCTGCTATATGTACAAATTTTATGCACCAGACATAAAAAGTCAAATTGGCTTTTCTGAAGAGAAATATATGCTATTAATTTGACTTTAAACTTTAATAAAATAAAGTGGGAATAGTGATATTTTTGTATATTTTAATTGACTATTTTGTGTATTTTATACACAGCATCTTAATCATCTTTACACACCCTTCTTCTTTGGCACCCTCCCTTGGCTGCCCCCCATTGGATTTTATGCATTCTGTCATTTATGTTAAGGCCTATTTTGATTTGATAGGGAAGAAAAATCTTGAGCTGAACTTTAAAGTATTTAACTTGATCCCTAGAGAACATAGCTTATAAATATGCTATAGAGCATGAAGTTAGTACTCAATTAGTATGCATCTGTCACTATTCATATATTAAAAATATATTATATTTATAGAAATACAATATCTAAAATCAAAGAGGTCATAATCATCCTGTTCTTTTTCCTCACAAGATGACACCTGAATACTTTGTGAATATCAGAATACGTGCAGATCATAAATATCCTAGGACACAGTCAATTTAATCCAGATCGGTAAGAAATGCAAAAATATAGCACATACAGAATGTTTGAAGGATTAGTTAAGATAGACCCAGACAACGAAAAAACTAAAGTCCTGTAATCTCTGCTCATTGTCATGTAAGAAGGTTACATAAATGGAACATTTCAGTTTGGGAAGTACACTCCAGTAAATTACACAGAACTCTGTCAGAACTATCTGAAGATGGAATGAGTTGTCAAGTTCTAGTGAAATCCCTATCATTAGGAGCATGTGATCATAAGGGAGAGAGCCTAGCCATGATGTTGTAGAAAGAATTCTAACATCAACATTTTAGGGATCTTCCAACTTGAAGACGCTTCAAAGGTTTGATTCTTTTATTTTTCTAAAAAGTATTTTATTATTTCTATGTTTAGGAGTACATGCATGTATGTAACTGTACCCATGCATGCAATGCCCAAAGATGTAAGAAGAGGGGATCAGATCCCCTGGAATGGGAGTTACAGATGGTTATTAGCTGCCATATGGGAGCTGGGAACTGAATCCAGGTCTTCTGCAAGAGCAGGCAGGCAAGCCATCTCTCCAGCCCCAGGTTTGATTTTATTTTTTTTTGTCTTTTTGAGACAGGGTCTCCCTCTAGTTCCAGCTGTCCTGGAACTCACTATGTAGACCAGGTTGACCTTGAACTCACAGAAAGCCACCTGCCTCTGCCTCCCACGTGCTGGGATTAAGGCATGTACCACCACACTGGGCCCAGGTTTGATGCTTAAGATTGCCAAAAGATTATCTCATTTACAAGATAATGTATCAAGATATATTATAAATATTAAGTAGTTCTAATTTAGTTCATATGAAATTGTTTTCTAATTAGGTAAATTGAATCATGATTTAATTCTTTCATGCCTTTTATTGTTTTGGGCTATTCTTTATCACTGACCATCTTCAAATGTGAGTATGAACTACAGCAACAGTTATTGATTAGGTTTTTTTTTGAGGAGTCATCTTATACCTCATCCTAGATAAAGCTTGTGAGGTGGTAGAAGCCTCAGAAAGGAATCCTAACCCTTAACAATTTCCATTACCTTTAGGGCATCTATATGAACACTAAAACTCAAAGAAATAGATCAGGCTCTAGGATTTCATATAAGGGTAGTTGATTGGACAAGTGAGACCAAGTGTCCAAAATATGTGTTGGTGAAACCTGTATTCATTACCTTCTCTTATGTCTCATGTGTCCCTATGTCAATGAGCAGTAACTCTATACCTCAAGTTTCTCATGTAGAAACTTGAAAATCATCCTTGATAGCATCCTATTCCTTCCACTGAGGCTATCAATTCTATTGATAAATAACGTCAATTTTTTATTTATCTCTTTAACACTTATCCTCTATCAAACTGACCACAACTGTAGTTAAGGATGCTTGGGAAAATGTAATAGCTACTAATAGGTCTCCCCAATTTTCATTTTCTTATGCATTCTTTAGGCAATTTCTTATGCAATCTTTAAGCGAGGGTGGCATTCTTCTATTTGAATCTTCACTGATCCTTCATTGTTCCCAAAATAAATATCCCTTTCCCGGATATGGTGCTGAAAGCTTTCATAACCTGGCCTAAGATACCATTGCATGCCTCTTTTATCCTTTATGTATTTGACACCTGTTCTAGTTTGTCTTCCATTGCTGTGACCAAACACTCTGACCAACACCAACTTGGGGAGGAAAGGGTCTATTCAACTTACATCTCCTGGGTCACAGTTCATCACTCAGGGAGCCCAAGGCAGGAACTCAGGGCAGGAACCTTGAGGCAGGAGCTGAAGCACAGGCCACAGAGGAATGCTGTTCACTGGCTTGCTCCCCTGGCTCATGCCCAGCCTGCCTTCTTATACAGTACACAACAACCTACCCAGGGTGGCACTACTCATTGTGGGCTGGGCCCTCCCACACTGCTCGACCATCAAGACAATACTCCACAGATGTGACCACAGGCCAATCCAATGGAGCCAATTCCCCAATTGAGGCTCCCTCAACCCAGGTGTGTCAAGTTGACACTAAAGCTATCCAGCACAATTGACCCCTTGTCAACTTGACACACAAAACACATCACTATTAAACCACCACCTTTCCAGTTCTTATCCCCAAAGTATGATGTTAACATTAATCACAACCTAAGACAGTACAACCTTAAAAGCCCCACAGTCCTTAAAATGTCCAAACGCTTAAAAGTTCAGTCTATTAAAAGTCTCTTAACTGTGGGCTGCTGTAAAATCCAAAACAAGTACTGTCTTATTTCAAAGGGAAGAATCAGGCAC
>VZQC01001057.1:149090-159769 GCA_009823505.1 Rhizomys pruinosus
CTCTGTGCTGACCCTGAAGAAATTCTTCCCAGAAGATTTCACCACAGTGATCCTGGTCTCTTGTTACTTACAGCTGATTTTTCAGCCCAGCTAACCAGCATCAATTGTCCCAGTACAACAAAAATTTCACTTCAGGTTCTGGTCTCTTGTTACTTACAGCTGATTCTTCAGCCCCAGCTGACCAGAACCCACAGATTACACAGTCCTGATGATCTCCGCTCCCCTTTGAAACTAGAAACTTCACAAGCCAGGCCTCCATCTTCTACAGCTCCTTCAGCAAAACTGCTCCAAGCTCCACAGCAACGATCTTTAGGCATTCAATGATCTTCCCAGCCCAAAGTTCCAAATGCCTCCGCAATCCTTCCCCAAAACACCAAGGTCAGGCTCATCACAGCAATACCCCACTCTTCTGGTACCAATTTCTGTTCTAGTTTGTCTTCCATTGCTGTGACAAAACACTCTGACCTACACCAACTTGGCGAGGAAAGGGTTTATTCAGCTTACATCTCATGGGGTCACAGTTCATCACTCAGGGAGCCCAAGGGAAGAACTCAGGGCAGGAACCTGGAGGCAGGGGCTGAAGCACAGGCCATGGAGGAATGCTGTTCACTGGCTTGCTCCCCTGGCTCATGCCCAGCCTGCCTTCTTATACAGTACACAACAACCAGCCCAGGGTGGCACTACTCATTGTGGGCTGGGCCCTCCCACATTGCTCGACCATCAAGACAATACTCCACAGATGTGGCTACAGGCCAGTCCAATGGAGCCAATTCCCCAATTGAGGCTCCCTCAACCCAGGTGTGTCAAGATGACACTAAAGCTATCCAGCACAACACACCTAAATCACTTTAAATCTCAGAAGGTTTCCCAATACTCTTGTTCAGCTGCAGAACTTTGTCCATCCTAGCTCATTCTACTTGAAACATGCTTTTCCTTTGCCTGAAGAATCATAACATTTTTCCAGTTTCTACTTCTATCTTAATCCTTTGGAGCAACTATTGCTGACTATTCAGCTTCCAAAATGAGTCTTGATTCCATGACTCCATGAAACTTGTAGCTTTTCACTGCCCCAGTCATATGGCTGTTCCCAATGAAATTTTTAATCACCATTATACCCGCTTCTCCCTTGACACCCTCCGGCAGCCCCCATCTCCTGCTTGGAGTTCACAACAATGTCATTTGTGCTAGGATCCATCTTGCCAAATTACTCTCACTCTTCAGTGCCAGCTCATACCCTGAGCTCTAGTAAGCCTATCCAGAACCCCTTTCCTAAAGAAGGCCAAGTCTTCCTCACCCAACTGCCATCTACTGCCAATGTTTCCTCAACCAACATTGGGCTTTGCTACCCATTTCTGCAGTTTTGTGCTGGGTTTTTGTCTAGCTGAGCTTGCATGGGTCTTGTGCATGCTGATACCAGTGCTGTAGGTCCATATGAACAGGGTCCCAGGAGCTTGTAGGATTCACTTCTGTTTGGTCTTGCATCACCTCCTTGGCTCTTGCAATCTTTCTACCCCCTCACCCCCTTGCCCCCTCTTCCATACTGTTCCCTGGGCCCCAGGTGGGTGAAGCTGAATATAGGCAACCTGTCCATGGAACCACACTCTGTAGACTTCTAGTCTTCACGGTTTGGCCTTTCAGGGCCTTTTGAGTTAGCTCCTGGTCTCCTGTTGCATGGAGGAGATTCCTTAATGAGAGTTAAGAGGTAGATAATGTCTTCTTGGGTCCTTGTTCTATGATGCTTGGGGCTTATATGTAGACCTTGCATTGTAGATGTGTTGCCTAGACGTGAGCAGTTCACAGACCATGTCTATGTGTGTCCAGTAGTGGGAATCTGTACTATTCTCATCTGATGCAAAAGAAGCTTCTTTTTGAATGGTTTCTGGGATATTTGTCTGTAAATATAAGGTTACTTGTTTTGTAGTTAGTAAAATGTTACCGTAGCCTAGGGATGTGTCAACCTTGGGGAACTAAGATCTATGACCTCTACAGCTGTGTACATCTGGCTATGTTAACAATACCACACATCAATTTCCTCCCACTGAGTGGGTTTTAGGTCCAATTGGTTAGCCATTGATTTCCCCAAAGATAGAAGTGTTGATATTGTATGTATGTTGTGTGCTGTGCTGGTCATTGATATGGAATTTTTTTCATGGTTCATTTCTTCATATTACTAGCCTGCTTAATTGTCTGTTTAATGTATGAAGACAGAGATTTTAATAGACTTTTATGTGTGTTCAGTTATTAGCACTTTACTTGGCATGTAGTAGGCAAACAATGAATGGTTTTTGAATGAATAGGGTAAGGCATGCCAGAAAATAGAAGGAACTAGTATCAGCCAAGGCAAATAAATAAAAATAAAATGGCTATGTGTATGCTGGGGGTGGGCTAGGCAGGAAGGACAGGTCGACTGAAGTGGGCAAAGCTGCCCAATTGTAATGGAAGGATTGTTTATAAGAATGTTGGCAGGTAAGGTTGAGATGCAGAGCAGGGCTAATTATAAAAGACTTTGAATGCCAGTATGATTAACTTTCATTTGATGAACAATGAGTCTGCAGATATCCTATTTTCACATGGTGCTTCTCCTGAAGTATAAGGATGAATGGAGCAAGGGCTGAATCACTATTAATAGGCTGACCTTGGGCAATCTTTTGACTGATTGAGTTAGTCAATATTATTGAAGTACATTTTATAATTCACCAATTTAAAGCATATAGGTGTATATGTCTCCACAACACACTGCAACCACCTCCACATTCAATATAAAGAACATTTTGTTTACCTACAAATGTCTCTCATTACTATATTTACTCTATTTCTAGCCTTGATCCCTGGCAGTCACCAATCTGTTGTCTACATCTGTAGTTTCCTTAGGAGAATGGTATCTGGGTTCTTTCATTGAGCATAATGTTTCTTTTTAACATGACATGATTCACTCTTTATTTTCTTCATATGTCACATTCACTTGAGATTATAATGAATATAATTTAAAAAATTAATCTAGTGATTCATTTAACAATGTTGCAGGTGTTTTGTGTGCACTGTGCCTCAAAATAAATTTTGACCTTAAGTTTTAGTTTACAAAATAATGGGTTCTCACTATGAGGTTTTTCAGACATGTACCCTTATTTTATATTGCTCACATTCACCCATTACCCTTTCCACCCTCTTCTGCTTTCATAGCATACATATGCTTATATAATTATATATAGACTCCATATGTAAAAGTATGGGATATGTCTTTTCTCCCCACATTTCCTTTCTTATCCTCTCTCTTTATAGCTCCCTTCCTCTCCCCCACATAGTTTCTTCCTCTAATTTCCCAGTTCACATAATATTTCTGAGACGCTTTGGTATTAAATGTGTCAATAGTTTCCTCTCTTCTCCTTTTTACTGTTTTGTACTGAGTAGTGTTCTGTACTTTGAATGCAACACAAGCTGTCCATTCACCAGTTGACAGGCATTTGGAGAATTTCCATTTTGGATCTATTATGAATAAAGTTACTGTGAACATTTAAGTAGTGATGTGCTTGCCTGGCCCCTCAACCCAGACCAAAGGTACCTGGCAAAAGATCAATGGGTCCTGGGAGAAACTATTGGACCAAACTCCATGAGGACTCCCTCTCTCCCCACTTCAAGTCTAGTTCATCCACAGTGGTACAAGGAAGTTATTAGCAGTCACAAGTTGAAATATAAACATGTGATTTCTCACTGCTCTGAAGATTTTTGTAAGTACTCATGCATTGTAATCATTCAAATATTATCATCTTTTATCTCTCCCTCCTGTTTGCTCCATTTTCTGCTTGAATTTATTTTCATCTGTTTCTGTCTCTATTTTCAGCTATTTTCTATCTCCTTTCCTCGCTTCCTATCCTCTCTTTTATTTTTTCACTTTCCTCTTTCCTATTATCTGTTCTGTTCTAGCACTGAAGTTTGTATTTACAAAATGTTTAAATCAAAGACATGAACAATTTGTATGAACTGTTACCATAAGCATTTTACACACTGGCAACTTGTTTTATTTACTTGTTTTAACTGTGTGGCTACTAAGTGTTCAGCTCCATTTCTGTTACATGAGATCACATCAGTCAATTACACCTAATTTCCTATAGAGATTCTGAGAATTTCAGCCGGATAGAGCTTTTATGTTTTGCTTTAAAGTACCAGTTGTTGATTCCTATGCTGCATACCACTGCCAACCCTTCCTGCCCCCATTAAAACTCTTATGTTTTGACAAATTGGAGTCATTAGTATTTTAGGCCTATGAAATAGGTTTAATCATTCAGATGCTAGTGCTCTATGTTCAAACTTTTGTATTAACAAACTCCCCTTTTCTTTTCCTTGTAAAATAGGAACTTGATATTTAAGCATCCTAGATTAGTGGTACAGGTGCCATTTCAGCCCACCCATGAGGAGCTGTACTCAAATTCCCACGTCTAAAGCCAATGAGCATTAGTGGGGCTAAGGAAGTTCAGTTAGTTTGTTTTACAGATTTATTAGAATTGCTTCTTTTGTACCTAGACCATTTTTCACAAGGCCTCAGCTTAAGGGTCTGGGCTGATTAATTCATATTCTGTTTCCTTTCCCAGGGACATGAACCCCTTCCTGAAAAAGAAATGTAGAGTGTGGTAGTGGAGGGGGGTCTTTTCTGTGGTTCAATCTTTCTGGCCATGAGTGAGAAGGCTCAAGAACAAGGATGAAATGAAAGGGGCTTTGGGAGAAATGTGGTGTACAGGATATGTGCAGAAATATAGCTGCACCAAAGAGCCAGACTAGAATGTCACCATCTTGGTAAATTGCTTTAGGGAGGACAAAGAGCACAAAAACCTCGAGAAGATGGGGAGGATTCAACTACAGTATTAGCTTTCCCTTCCTCCTTGAGAATTCTCATTTCCTGGCATTTCAGCATGGTTTCCAGATGCATCAGCAACCTGCTCTCTCTCCTTTCTAGATGCACTGCAACTTGTGGCTGCTACTTTCAGGGAATACTTGAAGTGCAGTCTGCCAAATACACTGCCGAGCTGTGCTATCACTCCCCTGTTTCTGACTCCATCTTTCTATTAATGTGGATGAAGATGAATTTGGTTTTCTCTGCTGCCACGACACACAACTGAATACTATTGAGCTTATAGACTGTGAAAAGCCTTAAATCTTTGTACTTGTGCTGCTGCTTAGCCACATCTCATTCTCTACTTGGACATCTAGTTATTTTGAACCCAAATACAAGATTTTCACATTCATGCTCCATACCTGTGAACATTTAAAACTGAATATTTGATGCATTCCTAAGTGTATTTCTGAGGTTGCTGAAAACCATCATCAATTTAGTAGTCAAGTAAATGGCCCATTTTGTTTTGTTTTCCTACTGGAAATTAGCATTTTTTTCAGAATGAAGGTACAGACAATTAAGCATTCAAGTGCATTTATATTTTCAAAACCCATCTTAAAAAATAAATGTCCTCAAATCCAACTTGTTGACAAAAAGATGGATTTAAATTACTTGTTTTTCTTTCTGTTGTTTTTTTTTTTCTTCTGTTTTTGCTTAAGATGGGAAAATAATGGCATGTGCTTAAACTGTTCTCAGCTTCCTAAAATGGTGCAATGCTGCAATGCTGCAAAAACAACCAATGTCCCTCAATACTGGACAATGGACAACAGCACAAATGAAGCGCCCTTCCTTTATACATCTATGAGACAGTCCCAAACAAACAAAGTGTTTGTTAAAGAAATGAGATGCCTAATGTACTTAGGAAATTTAACATATTGCTTAGTATTTTTGTCTACTTTCTATAATATTAACCTTGGAAAAGATGCAAATTATTTAGAGCCAAATTTAAAATTATATTAAAGAACTCAATCTAATTTACTGGGGATAAACACGTCTGAGAAAAAAATATCACTGATTATGTTTTCAATTTGAACGATTGCTAGCCCATCACATTAAGTGACAAAGCGATGGATTTCTGACAATGGTCTTCTTATTTTAAAGAAAAAAATATATATTGTTGTTAGCTTTCATTTTTTTTCTCACAAAAGTCTGAAGGAATACAAATTCAAAGTAGTTTTGCTCAATGTAGGATGCGTAATTAGTGTGTTTCCAAGTCTTTTCAGTTTATGCCCAGAGCTTTATAACTACCAAGAATACTATTCAGTAGCGCCTTTCAGAAGTATCATGTTAAGTCCATTATCAATTATGAAGACTACATTTTATATGATATATCAACATTTTAGTTGCAAAACACAACCTCTGAACAGATTGTTGTTCTGCATGTACCTGGTATAAATATTAAGTTAGGTTAAGAAAATAAGCATCAGTCCCATCCACCCAGGAATTTTTTGGCAGCATTGTTGGAAGGGTAAATGTTGATGAAAAGGACATATGAGCACTTTGACGAAAAAGAAAAAAAAAAAAAAAAGAAACATTGGTACTATACATAGATAAAGAATTATAATAAAAATAATAACAGTCATGAGATCTGACCTAATGGAAATTCAACAGTAGAACAAAATGTAATTTTACAAAAGCTTTGTAACTATCTCCTACTTCTTTCGGCACCCATAGTAATTTTTGCTTTTATTAAAAGTTCATCATTTGAATTAATTGCCCCCATTAGTCCAATCACTCTCTTCATCTCATTCTCCAAAAGCCCTGTAACAATAGCACTTTTAACCAAACATCTAAGTCAATTCAACTAACCAACTAGTTATTTCAGTAAAAAATAGTCAAACCACATTATGACTTTACCATTTCAAGATGACTAAGAAACTGGACAGAAATTAGTCCTTGATGCGATCTTGTATGTAACATTATCACTTGTGCAAACTAGAAGTGGATTTTCTTTGGTATAGTTGGCAACTATAGAAATGATGGAAATATCAACCAAAACAAGTGTTGTAGGAAAAGTAGACATTTTTCAATGCAATGATTACTTTTCTTTATTATTTCTAAAATTGCAATATGCATCTATGAACTGTATATACAAGCTATAATGTAGAATACATGTATATACTCATTACATTCTGATTTTGTTTTGTTCAGTTGCTTTATTAGTTTACATTTTTTAAATTTTAAATAAATTTAGATAGGAAATGGTTGTGAGGTTATAAATTATCCAAGATAGCTTTCTCTCAAAGTTCAAGTTTTCATACACATGCATGTATACATATGGTATAGTCTATGTTCTTTCAATTATTTCAGAATTTCATACATAAATATAATGTATTTTGATCAAATATACCCTCAGCTCCCTCCCATCTTGTATGCCCTTCTGTCCCTTTTCCTCTTATTTTTTAATTCACTGAGTCCACTTATTGCATGAGTGAGTGTAGGGTTGTCCACTGGAGCATGGGCCTGTCAGGAGCTGCATCCTAAGAAAACTGACTCTCCCTCATAAGAAAACTGACTATCCCTCAGCAGCCATCAATTTCCAGTAGCTTTTCAGCTAGCCGTGAGTAATATATGTTCCTTATATTTTACTATATGTCTGAGCCATTTACAACTAAATGGAGAATACACCATCCAGATCACCACTAAACAATGAAACGTAATGCATTATTCTTTACAATAATTTTGTTTTTAAATAGATCATAAAATGTGACCCACCTCTTTGTTTTTAAAATAAATTTTTGTTATTCTTGAGAATTTCCAGCTCCTTAAAATATGACCCATCTCTTAAAAAGTTCTTTGCTTAATCCCAAACTATTTTTAAATTTTTTTTTAATTTTATTTTTGTATGTGTATGAATGTACTGTCTGCATGTAGGTTTGTGCACCCGTGTCATGTAATGTCGCTGAGGTCAGAAGAGGGCGTCAGATTCCCCTGGAACTGGAGTTAAAGATGGTTCTCAGCCGCCATGTGGGTGCTGGGGATCGAACCCGGGTCCTCTGCAAGAGCAGTCAGTGCTCTTAACCGCTAGGCCATCTCTCCAGCCTGGTCCCAAACTATTTTTTTTAATAAATTTTATTTATTTCTGTATGTGTATGAATGTACTGTCTGCATGCAAGTTTGTGCACCCGTGTCGTGCAATGCCGCAGAGGTCAGAAGAGGGTGTCGGATTCCCCTGGAACTGGAGTTCTCCTGGAATTGGAGTTTCAGACGGTTCTCAGCCACCATGTGGGTTATCAGAGTTCAGAGATGAGGAAAAAAACACCAGTAATAATTATCCGTCACATAAAAATAAAGAACATAACCATTCTGTGGTTTTTCTTTGAAGATTTTTCTAAGACACCTTTATGCAGTATTACAATCCTTTAAACACATTGTGATATTCTTTAACTGAGTCATTAATTTTTTTTCTTTTTAAATGCATACTTTATTGAATTCTTTTGCACTTTGTACAAAAATCTTAATCATTTTTATACCCCCCTCCCCCATCCACAGCTCCCACCCCACCCCCACTGGATTTCATGTATTTTGTCATAAATGTTAAGGCCAATCAAATCAAGTGTGTGTACCCAGATATCCCTCAATGTGAGTTCATGCACTGGAGTCTAGTCAACCTATCTCAAGTCTCAACTTTAAAGATCAACTCTCCCTCACCCAGCTACCTAACTGGACATAGAATACGCTTTAAAGATCATCACATGATAGTTCATTATTTACAGGAGAAAAAGGTCTTCCTCACCCTCACATTTGTGGACTTGGTGCTGTCTGGCTTCTTCTTCCCTCTCCCCCTTCTCATTTCATCTTTATTCACTTATTTGAAATAACAGATTTTGAGTAATAGTAACACAAGTTTCTGAATCAGATGACTTAAGTCCAAATTGTGACCATTTCTTTGACTAACTGGTGTGATCTTGGTCAATTTGCTTAACCCCTCTGAACCTCTATTTTCTCATTTGCAATAAAAGAAAAAATGAATGCTAATAGTGAGCAAAAGGTCTTCAAGCAATTCCACTGCCGCTTTTATTGGAAGTCTGTACACGATTGCTGTGAAGGTGACTGAACACATATATAAAATGTTTAACATGGGCCCAGTAAGTAGTGAGCTTTTAATAAATACTTGCTTTTATTAGAGCTATTTCTCTATTAGGCACAGAAGACACATAGATGAATGTCATTCTCTCCACTCTTGGAGAACTGAGCATGTAGTATTTATGGCTGCCAAATTAGTCAAACCCTACCTCAGACTTCAGTTTATAAGTGACCTTAACTATAAGGTTTTCAGTCATCCTCCTTAGCTAGAAAGAATGTTATCACCTTTACTAAGCTCCCGTGACCATTTCATTCTGTTTTTCTTGTCAAACATTAGTACATTGCTGTTTGCATTTTTATTTGTTTGAAACTCTTTACTCGTTTCCAGAAGGGCAGCACATTTATAAATCTTTTAGGTGCCAATGTTTTCATGGAAGAATTTTGAGCTTATTTGTCTCTCCTATTCTTTTGTGATATATTCCACTAAATACTTGATGGTTGCTTATTTATTATGGTGGTTCAATAAAGGCTGGTGAAATAAATGAGTTGCAGAGTTCATGATCTTAAATACAAGAAATCATATGTTATTAAATGTGTCATATGTTTCTTTCAAAAATAAATAATACAAACTACTTTTTAGTTGACTTAGAAGTCATAAGAATAAATGTCCATTTCATTTTGAGTCTGTGCTAAGTTCTACTTGGTAACTTTTTGGCACCATCTTACAGCTATTTCAAGTGGGATTTTTTCAAGGCATACATATTTTTAAAATATTGTCATGCTGTGCCCAGGATAGTCACAGAACTTCCACAGCAAGTGCTCCTTGTTTCCAAGGTTATTAATAATGACAAGTCATTTGGATACTGTAATTAGTACCCAGTGCTATTTCCATTAGTTAATATGTATTTTTAACATCATCGTGCCTAACAAAAGTCATACTGTAGATTTACTTGCCACTGCAATTCCACACTCAATCGTGCTACCCTAAGTTTTGGGAGATCTTATTAAAAACATTACAAAGAACATTTCTGTAGATAAACATCATATAGATAATCAAATGGATGTTTAATGCCTTGGCAAAAACTTTTCCTCAACTACTTTTAAAATATGTACCTGGAATTCCCTAAGTTTTCTGTTACACTCATCCTTTTCTGCTGTATTTGCTCACTGGATTTCTAATTAAGGGATTCAAGGACAAGAACAATGATGGTGTCATCGAAAAATCTCTTCAACGTGATGCACCCAATGCAATCCCTGACACGGGTGAATCATATAAAAACATTGCATTGCCATTGTTTGAAGCAAAAGTTAATTATATTTCTTTACTAACAAAAATATTAAAACATGAGAATCATATATGTGCTAGTAGTGAAATTATTAATTGACTAATAGGTGAAATTTTTCCATTTTGTTTACTGATATATCCACATAACAAGAGAGCAAAGTAACCATGCAATACATATCTTTTTTTTTTTTTTTTTTGTCTTTTTGAGGCAGGGTCTCCCTGTAGTCCCAGCTGTCCTGGAACTCACTCTGTAGACTAGGCTAGCCTTGAACTCACAAAGATCCACCTGCCTCTGCCTCCCAAGTGCTAGGATTAAAGGTGTGCGCCACCACGCCCAGCTATAATACATATCATTTTACAGATATAAAAGTAAATAAGTTCTGTTTACCTAAGATCTACCAGTACCAAATCATGCTAAGCACTGAAGACTATTTTCTTTTTAAAAATTTTTTTATTAATTTTATTTATTTTTATTTTTTATTA
>VZQC01001057.1:162463-217798 GCA_009823505.1 Rhizomys pruinosus
TTAAGATGTTTCTCAGCCATCTCTAATTCCTCCTCTGTGAAGTCTCTATTCAGTTCTTTGCTCCATCTTTTGAGTGATTCATTTGTTTTCTTTCTTCTTTGTTTTTTGAGTAGTTTGTATACTCTGGAAATTAATGCTTTGTCAGATGTATCTGCAGTGAAGGTTTCCTCCCACTCTGTGCTTTTTCTCTTCACTTCCTTTATTGTTTCTTTTGATGTACAGAAGCTTTTGAGTTTAATGAGGGCCCATTTGTCAATTGTCAATCTTATTTCTTGTGCAGCTGTTGTCTGATTTAAGAAGTCTTTCCCTAAGCCTATGTCTTGTAGTCTGCTGCCAAATTTCTCTTCTATCACCTCCAGAGTTTTGGGTTTCACGTTGAGGCCTTTGATCCATCTGGAATTGACTTTTTTTTGGTATGTGTATGAATGTACTGCTTGCATGTAGGTTTGTGCACCCGTGTCATGCAATGCCTCGGAGGTCAGAAGAGGGTGTCTGGTTCTCCTGGAACTGGAGTTAAAGACGGTTCTCAGCCACCATGTGGGTGCTGGGGATCGAACCTGGGTCCTCTGAAAGAGCAGTCAGGGCTCTCAACCCCTAGGCCATCTCTCCAGCCCTGAAGACTATTTTCAATTGTTTAGAATGTAGAGGTATCAAGCCTCTGTTCTAATTTTTATTAGGCAAGTCTGATCATGTACTTTTATGAAATTTCCATATCAAGCCTGAGAATTCATATGAGAATCTGATGAAATTGCCTTTTGAATTTGCATTTACTGAAACTACCTTTGTTTTTCTTCTCTCTATACACTGTTTCCCTTCTAAACGGTGTTTCTACAACCTCATTAAAAATTATCAGCTACGATACATTGAAGTCTAAAACCTTGGCTTTAATAGAATCAAAACTCTGGAAAAAAACATGTTCATACATGGATGTTTAATTATGTGAAAGTCTAATTGTAAACTGCCCTATTTCCAGCTTTTGTTTTCTTTTGAAACAGAAACCTGAACTATGAGAGGCCTGAATTAGAGGGACAGGCAGACTGTCAGGTTAGAAAGTCACCTCTGAGTCCTTTCGTTAAGGATCTGCACCCAGGATAGCATAATGAACATCAGGATGAGTATTAAGAGCTGGAGAACGTTGATTTCTCCCTGGTTAGAAGACCTGATCTTGGACCTAGATCATGGCTTTGCTGTTCAACTTGGCACAAATATGAAGTTTTACTTAGAAAATGCTATACTGGCACACATGTTCCATAACGATGTGCCTCCAGCCCATATCTCAGCCTCATTTCTTAGAACTCTCTTCACACACCACACAGCACCTTATTTCCCAAAGACATGAATTATATGGCAGCATGTCACAGAGACACCAAGTGGATAAGGAATATGTTTTAGAGTGTGGGAATTTACAGATGCTTTCCTCATGCCCACTGATACAGATCCTTGAATCTGGGGTATTTTGATGAAGTGCTGTCTTAAGTGTTGCCAATTAGAATTAAAGGTTTTTTTTTTTTCTTTCCTTTATGCTCTCTTGTTTGAAAACATCCAAGGCTTGCCATGTTCTTCTTTGGATTATACTTCACAGTGAATACAGACTTATCTTTCACAGGATCATAAACTTTTTGAATTTGCTTCTGTTGTTCTGGATGACTGTGTTCAGGCATCACATGCTGAATACACACTAACCCAACAAGCTTCATCCCCAGCCCTAGTTCATAATATTGAAAACTGCGTTTATTTTCCCATCTTTCTACAATAATTGGGCATAATCAAGCTGAATACATTTTTTTGTTGCTCAAAAAGAAAGATCATGTTGTGGGACCTGTGACTGGTGTCCATTGACCATGTATTCAGGGTTCCCCCTCCACATCACTCTTACCTCCACCTCCTACCAATAGAAATCCCAGTTACCACTGTAAAGGGCTACATGAAAACATGATTAGATTGTGGCAAATAGAGTTCTATATTCAGACTTAGCTCACAGCTACTGAATACTCATTTGACTGATGAGGAGATGGAGACTCAAATAACTCTTTGCAGCTTGCCAAGTGTCACACGATTACACAGCTAGTAAGCAGCTCTGCCAAGACTGAAATTCAAATCCTCTGACACACAGTCAAAATCTCTTTCCACAAACACTAGAACATCTAGGTGACTCTGTCCACTCTCTGCTTTATAATTCTAATGCTCTTAGTAGTTTCATTTAAATATTCTTTATATTTTAGTCAAACAAAAGCTCAATATTATGAATATATAAGGCTTGTTTTGTGTGTGTTTGTTTCTATGTCTATTTATTTGTGTGACTCGATTTATTTTGTATTTTTCTATATTTGTATATTCAGGTATTTAGTATAATCATGTTCTGTATGTGCACTAAGATATTTTCACTTACACATTTATGTATTTTTAAATTTTACATATGGAGTTGTGAAGTTATTACCCATGATACTATTTGAAGGAGCATATCAGTTGATTAAATCTTTATTCTCTACAGAACTTCTTAGGACTTTAGCTTACAATAGGTCTTGAATTTCAATTAAAAGTCCCCAGCTCTTTAGCGTCTAGCAGTAACTACATAGAATAGAGCTGTGGGTAGAACCCAATGGCTAAGGTCCAAGCCAATAGTATCCCCAGCTACATCAATAGTAAAAGAAGAAAATCCAAAGTCCCTAAACTTAAAAGAGAATGATGTAAACAAGTTTAGGAGCAAGCAAGCATTGTGAGGTCAAAAAAGAACAAGGGACCTTTGCAGGTTTCAGAACTATGACTGACATAGAGAAGCAAGAGAAGGAATTCAGAGGGAAAGCCAACATGTAGGAACTGATACTTGCCACCATAACAGGGATGCAAGGCCTCTGGACATTTTCAAAAGCACACAGTTGAACAGTTGAGAAGTCATCAAAGAAAACCATAAGACAACGATGGATGAAGAATGAAATTTACCATGACAAGGGGATCTGCCAAATAAACAGAAGAAACAAGTAGTACAAATGAAGATGAAATTGAGTTAGTTTATAAAGAGAAAAACACTAAGCTAACAGTTCTTCATGATTCAGCAAAAGGGAACAAATCTTGAAAATCCATCAAAGAACTACACTGTTCATGTATCTGGAATTCCCCAAGTATGACTAGTGAGTATAACCTTGAAATCATCATTAAGGAAGCTATTTTAAATATGTCCCCACACTAACTATAGATCTTAACTTCTACTTCTTTAACAACAACAAAGAAACCTAAGGAACATAATTGTACTGTTCTTAAACTTCAAAAAAGTAAATAATTTGAAGTCTGTTCAGAAAAAAATGAAGGTGTTTTCAAGCAGGAAAAGATAGGGTTGACACCTATGTAACAGTACCAGCGAAAGAGACACAGAGTTGAAAAAATATTCTCCTTCTGAACTTCCTGGGTCTGAAACCCCAAGTGAACCATTCAGCTGAGCCAACTTTCCAATTTGAAGATGAGAGAAGAATCTTTCACAGTCAAGGTGACTCGAAGGCATTTGTCAGTAAAACTCCCAAATCACTGTTTTTTTTTTTCTGAAAGCACTTAAAGCCTAAGGAAAAAACAAAACAAAACAAAAAAAAAAAAACAAAAAAAAAACAGGGTGCCAGGAGTTAACTGCCTAAATTCACTTATAAAGCTGTGTGTCTTAATGGAATTTTAGACTGTTTTATTTTATTTATTTATTTATTTTTTTGGTCTTTTCGACACAGGGTCTCCCTGTAGCCCCAGCTGTCCTGGAACTCACTCTCTAGACCAGGCTGGCCTTGAACTCATAAAGATCCGCCTGCTTCTGCCTCCCAAGTGCTAGGATTAAAGGTGTGCGCCACCACACCCGGCTAGACTATTTTATGACTAGTTGCATTTTTGCAACTAAGGTGATTAAGAGAGAAATGGAGTAAAAATGTAACATTGCACTGAGCTGTTATTGTTCTGTAAATGGACCTATATCAATGCACATATAAGTATACGTGGATGCATATATGTAATATACTGCATGGGAAGAGAAGAAAAAATAAAATTAGAAAGGGATAAAAGAATGATTGCCGGGCGTGGTGGCGCATGCCTTTAATCCTAGCACTTGGGAGGCAGAGGCAGGCGGATCTTTGTGAGTTCAAGGCCAGCCTGGTCTATGGAGTGAGTTCCAGGACAACTGGGGCTACAGGGAGACCCTGTCTCTAAAAAAACAAAAAAAAAAAAAAAAAAAAAAAAAAAGAATGATAATGATAAGGAGAATGTAAATATAGAAAGATATAGAAAAATAATTCAGACTGGATGACCTAATGAAACATTAAACTACTATAGGTCAAATGATAAGCAATTTATTACCAATCTAAATGCCATCCTCTATATGAAATTCATAGGTTCATTTTACACAAAGAAATTCTTTTCCTACCATCTGTCAAGGAAACATGTGATATATATCTGCAATACCAACAAGAGGGGCAGAGGAACAAAGAAAGAAGACAGGAGGGGGGAGGGAGGAGAGGAGAGGGGAAGAAAGATAACATGTTCACATTCTGGAGGACAAAACAAACAGAACTAGGAATAGACGCATGGACCATGAAATGATTGCCTATAGAGTCGTCTTTTTAGGAACAGATTGTAAACAGTGGGTTATGTTATAGTGATGTGTTTTTAAATTGCTAATCTCTGCTGCTCTTGCAATTTAGACATCTCTATTTAACTTTAATTATATAATTGGTTAATCCTACAATAAACGGGATAAAAAGAACCTAATTGTTGACATCTATACTTTCCTTTGGACAAGTGATTAGAAGTAAATAGAAAAGCTCAGTCGTGCATTCCTAAGTGACCTGCCCCTTCTCCGTCTCTTGCAACCTCCATGAAAATGCCTATAATTTTGACATACTGGATGCAAGACTGACTCTGAAGCAGCAGAAGAAAAATCTTTCCTGCCATATTTCTAAGCAACCTACCTGGATTAGACACAAACCGCTCCCAGATCGCTTCCCGTCCGCATGCCTGAAGTGGGGCTGACGCTGCCTCTTTGCCTTCTGGATGATCAGCTTCATCCAGACAAGAAAAAATAACAACTGAAACGCTTCCCAGCCCATCGTCAAAGCTTTCCTTCATTTTATACATCTAACTCAGTGTCACTGCCATCCACCCCATGAAAGCACTCAGTTATACATAGTCCCTCAGATAAACAAAAAGGTATTGGGCAATGTTCATCGGTTACCTTGTAAGCAATGAGTGGTGGGTGAAACAGAACCTTGTGGCCCTGTGAGATTGTAACACAATCAAATCTCATTTAGCACCCATTAAATAGTAAGCTAAGTTCACCCAGATAATGACACTGTGAATTTACATGGTGACAGACACCCAGAGGCTAGACATGCAAGCCTCTGTCTAATGTCTTATAGTTTGCAGTGAGCCTTTGGATTAAATAAATTTCAGTTTGAGGTCATCACTTGCATTTGATTTATTCTAGGAGGTTTCCTACACAGTCCTGAAATCACTTTCAGTTACAGATTCTGCAGGTGACTTTGTACCCTAAACTGTGCCTTTAATAAAATGATATGGTGAAACATGAGCTCTGAGAGTTCATCCTCACCTCTTGTGGGTCTTCCCGTCTGCAAATTGTACCATCTCATTTGGTCTGACTGCTGGAGCATACTCTTTCAGATTAGATCACCGTGGTGTTCCAGAATACTATGTACTTAGTCACATCTGAAGTCTTCACCTACTTTATACTTCCTCTCCAGGGCAGCAAATGATGATGGATCTGACTGAGAAGTGGAGGTGTACGGCTAAAACTCCTTACTAACCTTTGAATGGGAGGAAACTTCCATAGATCTTACATATTCCTCAGGTGGCTTACCACCACAATGAGGTGGGGGGCAGGCGAAGGATGCACAGTACTAGTAACTCCCTTGAGACTGTAAAAATCATCAGCCTTTGGGTGGTAGTTTGGACAAGTTCTTGTCTGAGAGTGAAATTCAGTAGCCTAAAACATAAACCTTGAAGAAAGTTGTTTTCTAGTAAATGTTTCAAAAGAGCTCTCAGAGTAAAGTTGAATGGGTTGGGGTTGGGACACTGATTTCTGGTATTTGCGTCTTCTATGTTTCTTTTTGTTTCATTTCCTTTTGTTCTTTTCAAATAACCAGATTAAATATTTGTCCTCCCACACTTCATTTCATCCATGTTTCTTGGCTTTATCTTGTTCCATTTTTATTGAATTTTTGCAATTTTCACACAATTTAATGGTATTTAGCCCCCCTCCCCTAACCACACGTCCACTTAATGCCCCCATCCAATTATTTAATGTAATCTTTCTATAAATAATCTTCTAACCATGACCCATTTCAAGCTATCACTGATAGGCCACTAAGTAAAGGGTTGAAATAAGATGGACACATTTGCTTCTCCTTAGTCAGAGTCGGCAAGGTCATGTGCATTCATGAGAACAGGCACTACATACAAGATAGATTTCTGTTAAAAAGCAAGCACTGCCGGGCGTGGTGGCGCACACCTTTAATCCTAGCACTTGGGAGGCAGAGGCAGGAGGATCTTTGTGAGTTCAAGGCCAGCCTGGTCTACAGAGTGAGTTCCAGAACAGCTGGGACTACAGGGAGACCCCGTCTCAAAAAGACCAATAAATAAATAAATAAATAAATAAATAAATAAATAAATAAATAGCATCTATTTCCTACTGTCCCCCTCTCCCAGGCTCTTTCACTTTAACTTTGTGATTTATTTCCATTTTCCTGGCTCCTGATGTTACATCATGTACAGAATTGGTTATGGGAAATCCAGCTTGAATTGTGGGCTGGATTTCCAAGTAGCATGGCGTGGCTGAGGGTCTGGCCATGCCCCAATGAAGAGCAAGCAGCATGGCCTAGGTTCGCAATGCTGGGTGGGGCACAGGTGTGCAGTGGCATGGAGTTGGGGGGCTTATGATTGGTCCTGGGAACTGATATCATTTGGTTTATAAAAGCAAGCTGTGGCAAGGAGTAAATTTGAATTCCATAATAACATCATCACGGAATTCCCGGCCATTATTTTTATTAATTATTGTGTGCATACAGGCTAAGGTAGGCCTGAATTTCATTCAGGTGGCCAGTGGGTTGGAAAAAGGTTCCCTTTGAGGATCACCAATCTGGGTAGCTGGTGTTGTGTGGGCATAGGCTGAAGATAGGCCAGCAGCCAGCAACCTGGAATTCCTGGCAAGGCTCTGGGCAGGTGAGAAGTCACAGCCAAGAGTGGAACACGTGTCTCATGGGTCTAGGCTAAGAGCCTAAGTTGGAGTTACCACTTAGGTTGGGCTACAGGAAGTAGCCGGCTGGTCTCTGCGATGAGGGGCCAGCTCCCCACAGTGTCCCCAAAGCAGGCGCTCTGTCCCCATTCCCCTTAGCAGGGCTGTGTGGTCTCTGTTCAACATAAAAAGAAAAGCTTCCTAGCCGGGCGTGGTGGCACACGCCTTTAATCCTAGCACTTGGGAGGCAGAGGCAGGCGGATTTTTGTGAGTTCAAGGCCAGCCTGGTCTACACAGTGAGCTCCAGGACAGCTGGGGCTACAGGGAGACCCTGTCTCTAAAAGACAAAAAAANNAAAAAAAAAAAAAAAAAAGAAAGAAAGAAAGAAAAGCTTCCTACAATTGGTGCTAATATATTCTCAAAGGAGGGAGACATGTATTGTTTGCTTTTCTTACTTTGGGTTACTTCACTTGGTATAAAAGTTTTTAGTTCCTGGGGCTGGAGAGATGACCTAGCGGTTAAGAGTGCCGACTGCTCTTGCAGCGGACCCAGGTTCGATCCCCAGCACCCACATGGCAGCTGAGAACCATCTGTAACTCCAGTTCCAGGAGAGCTCCAGTTCCAGGGGAATCCAACACCCTCTTCTGACCTCCGTGGCATTGCACGACACAGGTGCACAAACCTACATGCAGATAGTACATTCATTCATACACATACAAAAATAAATAAAATTAAAAAAAAGAGTTTTTAGTTCCCTCCGTTTACCTGTAAATTTCATAATTTCATCTTTCCTTGCCAGTGAGGAGAACTCCATTGTGTAAATGTACCAGAAGCTTCCTCATGTAACAGGGTGTAATGCACACAGAAGACCACAACTGACTAAGTTTTAGAGAGTAAGAGACTGTAGAGTCTGTGTCCATGGATAGGGCTCTTGTGTTGAACCTAACCAACCCACGGCTCAGAGACCATTGCAAAAGAGGGGGTGGAAAGATTATAAGAGTCAGGGTTGGTGCATGAACAGATGCTTCAGACCTCTGGGAACTTGCTCATGAACTTGCAACAGTGGTGACAGATGCTTCAGACCTCTGGGAACTTGCTCATGAACTTGCAACAATTGTGACAGATGCTTCAGACCTCCGGGAACTTGCTCATGAACTTGCAACAGTTGTGATAGATGCTTCAGACCTCCGGGAACTTGCTCATGAACTTGCAACAATGGTGACACCATGCACAAGACCCATGGGGACTCAATCAGACAAAAACCAGCATGGAACTGGGGAAATGGGCAGCAGGGCCCAGCCCTAACCAAGGAACTACTTGCCAACGTGGGCTGAAGGAGAGTAAATCTTCTTTAAGGGAATGACTCTAGATAGACTGAGTAAAATCCAGTGGATGAGCTTACACTAAAGGGCATCTGGATACAAATGTTCGACTGGATAGGACTTAACATATATGACAGAATACCTGAAATCTGGTGGGAGGCCTATGGAGGTGGGGAGGGGGAAAGAGGGTCTAAATTGGATTAAGATGTATTATATGAAATGCACAAAAAACTCAACAAAAATTTTGTCGGTCCAAAAAAAAAAAAGGAGAAGAAGCAGCAAACTGCAGCAACAAAATTGCCAACAGCTTACCCCAGATATGATTATATAGAAACACTCTGTAAATCAGCCTGGGAACTACTTGTACTTCTCCTTTTTCTGTTTAAAGCTCATTGGCTCCCTATTCCTGCTGTGTGAGATAGCTTTCCTTGCTATCTAAAAGTCAGAAACTCTGTCTCTCAAACCTGTTTCATCTTGCCTCCTCCCTATGCTATACTTCCTACTTCAACAAACTTCGTACGTGTTCAGTAGAGCCTGGTGTTTCATGGATGCATCATAATCCCCTAAAAAAGATGTTGCTTCTAGTCCAGTCCTCAAGGTTTGGGAAAGGGAAGGACAATGGGTCAGAAATATTTTCTATCTTCACAACTTCTGAGAGGTCAGAGAAGGTGGAAATACCTACAAGAGCCTCCCACATCTAGGTAAGGCACAGAGAATAAAAGGGGGGTCTGAACACTAGAAACAAGATTAGCTATTCTTAAACTAATCTCTGAAACAAGAGTTATTTGATATTTGGTAATCCAAAACTAATGAACCAAGCAAGAAGCCTGGAGACTTTTTAAAGAGAAAGAGAAAAAGAGAACAAGAGAAAGCAAAACTATGTGTTTGTGTCTGTCTGTGTATATGTTGGTGTCTGTGTATGAAGATTTATAACACAGAGCCACAGACCTGCTCGATTCCTGTTGGATTCTTAATAAAGGAGGTCCAGCAGAGTCAAGGTTAAGATAACTCCATCTCACTGGAGCCCTGCCCCCCCCCCAGACCCTCTTGGCCTCTACCACTGGCTTTATAATACTGGGCCACTTGAGATTTCTTCAGCGAGGTTGGCCAGAAAATGTTTCTCTTTCTGCAGGCCGCAAGGTTCAAAACCTACTGAGGTAGCCTAGAAACGGAGTTTCTGGCATCTCAATTCCCAGCCATAGTCTGAATGAGGGGCTTCTATGAAGCCTGAATAATAAGTTCCTTCAAGACTCCATAGTGTTCCAGAGCAAAAAGCGAGAGTGAGTGGTATTCTCATCCACAAAACCCAAAGACCTTCTCAGGCTTCCATGGCCAGACTCAGCAATTCTGGGCTCTGGATTCAGGCTATTGGTCCAAGAGCACAAGCTTGGGGACAACGTGTTACCTTCTTTCCACATTATTAACAATGAGTTTGGTAATTTTGTATTACTAATCACTTTCCCATCTGCATAACTTTTTAAATGTTCCAGCTTAGTTTTGCCATTCTAACTGTTCAATGCAAAAGTGTCATAAGGTAATGTTTGAGAATATGGGGCTTTCTATACAACCCAGGAGTTGAATACTAGCTCTGCCACTTGCTGGGTATGTTGACTTCAGACTGTTTGCTTAATAAGTCTAAGTTTTACCTTCTTCTTCTGTAAAATGGGGATGTGATGATAATTCTTCGCATAGCTGCAGGACTGAAATGACCTCAAATTGCTGTATTCAGTTCCTAGTATATCATAGTGTTCTAAAAATTGACATGGTGTTTCTACTCTGATAGTAACAATACCCTGCTTCAAACATCACACTTGCCCAGTTTTGACTCCTCACCATGTTCAAACCTTTGCTCTCCTTTCCTTTTCTGCTACTACTGCCCCAGTCTAGGCAAAAAGGCACTGAATCCTGCTTGCAGTTCTGGGTATACTGCCATGCCTGGCTTGCTGATTTTTCTCTTTGCTTCCCAACATTTCGTCTCTGCTGCCTCCTACACATTCCCTATCATGAGTTACACTTAAACTACAGACTCCTTAGGAGGGGAAACGTCATCCTCTCTGAATCTTCAGACTCCAGAACAATGCTTCCCACAAAGAGGTACTCAGCAATCAAGTATTGAATTGATGGTTGCCTACTATGTCCCAGTCCCGAGGTAGTGGTTTACAGGGAGTTTTATTCAATCCTGCACAAAACCTTGCATGGTGGTAAGTTTGATTATTATACCCACTTTGCATAGAAGAAAATAATTCTCAGGAAGGTTAAGTAATTTGCCTAGAAACATGTATTTATATTTATATGGCTACTCATTACACAACAAACTGCAGTTTAAACTGCAGAGTAGGATTTAAAAATGCCAGGTAGCCACAAGTGGTGTCACCTGATGCATGAAGCTGTGATATCCAATTGCTTCATTAAAAGCTTGGTTTCTTTATTTTTCAATTTCTTTTTGAATTAAACTGATTTTTCATTGGATAATTTGTGATCCCTTGTGAAGGAAAAATGCACATGAAATTGGCTACTTTTCATCAGTTGGTTGCTATGCTTTAATCTTTTCCCATATTATATGTCAAGAGCTGTAGTATCTCACCCATGCATTAGTGCCAATTACCTAGTTGTAAGTATTTCTTGTGCACGGGCCCCTTGAGCTTTTGTGCAAGTAGTTGGGAGTGATGCATATTGGAAACAACAACAACAACAACAACAACAACAACAACAACAACAACAGAAAGTACTGCATCAAAGAACTGACTGAAATGGTGAACTTCTGCTCAAAACAGTCAACTTCCACATGGAGAATTTTCAGAAAGACTGAGAAAGAGATGAAAAGCATGTTTGGCAGAATGCATGAGTTCTGGTGGGGTGGGGGGATAGGGTGGAGGACACAGGTCTAGATTTGATTAGTAACATAATCTTTTTTTTTTATTGATGCTTTGTGTATTTCATACATCATTTTCCAATTCAGTTCAGGCATATATCCCCCTTCCTTCCCCCCCACACCACCACTACCCATCCAAGATCGTGCATTCTGCCGTAGTTTTCTGCATCTTTCTTCTGCTTTGTTTTTTTTTGTTTTGTTTTCATTCATTTTTTTTAACAATAGGTGATAATTTGTGAGTACAAGCATCCTTCATGTAAACCAATTTGCAAGCAGTTGTCCCAAATCCACACAGCTCATGGGGTCCCCACCATCCGGAAAGGGGGTGCTTGTATGTTCAATAAGTTGATCAATGAGTGTCCAGTCTATATTGTTGTAGTTTGTTTCACCATTAACCCCAATCGAAGCACTTACATTCGAACCACGCCCAAATCTTTCCGCAGATTGTTTCCCTAGGCTTATAAAAGGGCACAGGTGGATGAAAAGCAAAACACGCTACTTTCTCTGGTGTTGATGTCTTGGTCTCTAGTCAGTTCTGGCTGTTGTTCTTCTTTCATGGCTGCCACTTGTCCAGCTTGACCTTTGATCCTACTAATGAAGCACTGCAATTAGATATTTAGGTAGTTAAACAGTATAATATATAGCCTTTCGATCTACTAATGAAGCACAAACAGCGATGAGATATAGGGGTATTTAAACAGTACTAATTGTTAGTACTAATTGTTATGGTAAGCTATTTTGGTATAAACAGAGATGTTTGGATGGTAAAATGGTCAATTCATGATCTACATTTTTCTTCTGTCAAGTATGGCAAGGGTCTTCGTGTGGTTTTATAACATCTCCTAACCAAAACCAGTAGAGGATTAAGCTTGGTGACATCAGCTATGGGTTATTTCTCCAAGGGAGAGCCAATAGCCAATAGATTTGGGATATACAACTATGGCTGCCACTTGCTGCACAGTATGTCCAGGCAGATGAGGGGGTAGCTGGTGCGATGGAGGAGTCTTGCTTGACTCAAGGAGACCTATATGTGCTTTATTGATTTTATGGTCTTGGAAACACTCTCTGGCATCCCAAATCTTGTACAAAAAATATAGTAAAAAATTGATGGAGGCCACAGCATCACTCAGCCTGTAGGAATACTTTCTGCCAAAACCTAACAACTTGAGTTCAGTCCCCAAATCCCATATTAAAATCCAGATATGTGATGGAAACAGGAGAATCATCCAGAAACAGGAAGGCCAGCTAGCCTGGAGTACGCTGCGTAGACGCAGAACCAATGAGAGACCCTGCCTCAACAGTTGAATGTGAGTCCAGAGTCCTGAAAGATGTCCTTTGTTACACACACACACACACACACACACACACACACACACACACACACTGCAATGTGTGCCATGGCCTGTTCTCTCTCTCTCTCTCTCTCTCTCTCTCTCTCTCTCTCTCTCTCTCTCTCTCTCTCTCTCTCTCTCTCACACACACACACACACACACACACACACACTAAAATGAAAATTTAAAAATCTTTCATTGTCCACAAAATTTGCAAATGTTTGCTCTATATTGTCAAAATCACATTGCTCTGGAGCTGGAGAGATACCCTAGTGGTTGAGCGCTGACTGCTCTTGCAGAGGACCCGGGTTCGATCCCCAGAACCCACATGGCGGCTGAGAATCGTCTTTGACTCCAGTTCCAGGGAATCACGCCCTCTTCTGACCTCCGCGGCACTGCACAACACGGGTGCACAAACCTACATGCAGACAGTACATTCATGCACATAAAAAATAAATTAAAAAATGTAAAAAAAAGAACTCAAAAAAAGAAACAAAATCACATTGCTCTAAGGCAGTTGAGGCATTTACAGATTAACAATGATAATAGAAGTGGTTGATAGTAGCCACACTGAGCTTTTGTGGAGAACTTAGTGTGTGTCAGTCTATGGTACTTTGAGATTCACTTGAATGAGCCCATTAAAACCCTGCAAAGTTAAGCTTTGCTCTAATGCATGTCTCTAAACCCTGGGCTTTTATCCCAAGCTAGGATTTGAAGGTTGTCCAAATTACTTAACCCTCTCCAAGCTTCAGTTTCCTCATCAGTAAATTCCAAAGAAGGAAATGGTTGTCATTTTCCATGATTGCTGTGAGGTTAGAAATAATAGACGCCCTGGGCCAAAAGGAATACTTAGTAGACAGAAGACGTTTCAGCCTTGTGGCAACGTTTATGAATACCTGGGGCATTCAATAAGTACAGGAAGACCCGAGATCTCTTTAAAGATACTGGGAGCTAGAGATTTGGATCTACAGCTTCAGCTGTCTTGTGAGCTGGCCCTCTCCTCTCCAGAATACAGTGACCCAATGAAGCTCTGAGGAAAGGCTGGGGGCAGGGGCCTGAGTCTGGCTTGGTCAACCTCTGCAGGGAGTAGGGAGAGAGGCGGGAGAGCTGGGAGGGGCAAAGCAATCAGGCTTGTCAGAGGACTGCAGGTGCTAAGCAGAGTTGGTGTAGGTGGGTTTGGGAGCCTGGGGAGGGAGGGGAGGAGGTAAGGGCGGGCCGGCAGGCAGGCGTGGGGAGAGAAGGAGGCGGGGCTCGGGGCCCTGTAGGCTGTCCTTAGACAGCTCTTCTCATGCCGGGCAGTTTGCTGCATCTGAAGGAGCTCACTGGAGAATCTCCAACCTCGGAGCGGGCCTTCTACTACCGTAAGTACCTGCAAATGAGCGCATAGTCCAGTGGCTAAAGATTAATTACTGACCACAAGATCCTAAACAATACCCCCGAAAGAGTCCCCCTGCTGTAATTAATTGTTGTATGTCCATCTGGTCCCCAGTGTTTTCCCCCACCCCCTTCATCTCTGCCTTTCTCGTTCTCTCCCTGGATCCCAGTCCTGCCTCGCTGACAATCTCTGGACACTGAATATCTTTCCTTTCCCTTCTCAGTCTTCCCTCCAAATTCTCAGCGAAGCATGTACCCGGCACCCGGTGGAGCCCAACCCCTTTGATTCCTAGAGTCATTAAAGCTATGAAGGGGGCTAGCTATTAGGTATTTCGTGTATATCACTCTCAAAAGCACTGCGGCGCTGCCTAATGGTGGAAAAAGTGCTTAGGGTGGAGCACAAGGGGACTGCTTTAAAAAAACAAAAAAGCAGGTTCAACTGCCTAAGTTGGGGGCAGAGGGTGGGGGAGGTGAAAGGGCAAAATGGGCGTGGCCAATTTTGAACCTGAAGGCTGTTCCAAGTTCCCTGGGCATAAGATTCATCCTGTTGCCTGCAGTGATATGGTACAGTTTCCTTAGTGACTGAGGAGCAGTCAGCCATGCTGAGAAATCCTGCTTTTTTGACTCCACTCCAGGGACCAGGAGGCAAATCTCTGATGTTGGGGTCCATGTGGTAAGGCTGGATCCTCAGGTGGCATTTTCTGGGTGCAATCCCAGGTTGAACTCTCTCTTTGGCAAGGAACCTAGCTTCCCCCAATAGATTCTGGACCAATGCCCCAGGCGAACAAAGCAACAGAGTGGCATCCAAGCTTTGGCCTGGCCTTGAGAAGATTGGGGACAAGGGGCTCTAGGAATTGAGCTGGGAAAAGCATTGTTAGGGTCCTATGCTATTTGGATGCCCCCTTTGTAAAAAACAGAAACACACACAGTCACAGGACACACACACACACACACACACACACACACACACACCTGTTTGCATGAAATGTTCCCAGCATGCCTGGCACTGTACATATATTTTCTCTAATTCAAAACAACAGTGCTAGGTAGACATTGTTCCCTCATTTAACATATAAGAAATTATGCATTCTTTGACACAAAGTAAGAAATGCAAAACAGAGATCAATTCTTTTTGGATCTATCACACTGACAACCTGTAGTTCTGATTATGAATCTTTCCCTCTTTCTGCTCCTCCATCTAGCCCACATCAGAGGCTGATGTCCTAAGGTAAATTTGGAGAAACAAAGTCAGTAAATTTCTCTCTTGAAGGTGCTACCTTTCCCCTGCGCTCCTGAGCTAAGCTCAAACACCTGGCATCAGCCAGGACTTCACACTATGAGTAGAGATTTAACAGAGGAGAATTAGCTTTGCGTTGGGAAGATACACCTTCCCTTGGCAAAAGTTACTCTCAGGAAAGGGAAGAAGATCCACCTTATGTATCTGCATTTACTGGAGTTTGTGGTCATTTCTGGAAAAATGAGAAGACCTCTCTGAACTCCAGGATCTTTGCTACATTCCTTGAAATTTAAATGACTCCATTTCCATTAAAGGGAGTGAACAAAGATACTTAGAGGTTATGGGAAATTTCTAAAGGTGGATCATTTACACTTTCTTAAGTGCAAGCAACTGAATTATCTAAGACCTTCTCAAGATGGGGTAGTGAGATTTGGGGTTACGAGATAGAGTCCGATCAGAAGAATTCCATACAAAAGTTCTTCGTGGGATGAAATGGGAGGGGTGATGGAGGATGAAAGGAGGACGGACACTGCCTCTCGACATCTGAATAGTACATTTAGACCGTAGGCCTTGGAATTAAACGTGGACTTCAATTTTTGATTGAATAATTTGAATTAACAAATTATATACCCTCCCTAAACTGCATTTGCATCAGCAGCTAAGAAAGCGAGAAGGGCAGTAAACTTAGTTTACTAAGTTGTTGGAGGACTCAGGATTGTGTATGTGGTGGGGGGGTGTCTGGGTGTCTGGGTGTCTGATTAAAAAACCTAAAATGTTGAGTCTTGGTGTGTTCCACTTCCTCCCATTAAATAATGTTTATTTAGGCTTCTTTTAGGTCACCTTCTATACTTTTGAGATATCAGGAACAGATTAACATTTCAACAAAAATGATGTCTTAGATACCGGAAAAGGACTTCCTGTTGTTCTTGTTGTTCTTGTTGTTCTTCTTGTTGTTGTTTTGAGTGGACAGATGGGGAAGTGAAGAAAAGAGGCAAGTAGTATTTAAACTCACTAAGTGCCTGTAAGGGAGTGGAATATAGGATTGTTAAGTTGGCAGTGGTCTCACAGAATAGGTACCTGAGTAAGAACATTTGTTCTTTTAGATCCCACTATCTCCTAAGGAGCAAACCCATCAAGACTGAGAGTTCACACTCTGCACCAGAGGTCCTACAAACCTGGATAGACCAGGGGAGGGGGCCACCATGTTTCGGAACTTCATCATCTTGCTCTTTTGTGTTTGTGAGTACAAGGAAGGGGTGAGAGGCGAGTGACCTTGTCAAAGTTGTTCTTGTGAGCAGGTGCCTTAGGGAGGTAGAGGAGAATACTGAAGTTGGAGGGCAGGATGGGAAAGAAGAGGTTCTCCTTCACCATTTTCTCTCTTTTCAGGGCTGAGTCTGGGTATGACCTCCCTGGGTAAGTGCCTTCCTCCCTCCTGCATGCCCCTCAGCATAAAGGCCTTGAGAAACCCAAGAAAGATTGGGCTGCTTAGGAATTAGAGCCCTTACCACTGTGATTTGGTTTTCCAGGAAGTGTTAAGAGCTTTCTCTCAGATGAGGAAGCAGCTAGACTTGTACTTTATACCAGAGCTTATTTACATTCCTTTCCCTGGAGTCCCCACCCCATGTGAGCTGCCATGCCACTTCCACAGGAAGGCGAAAGGTGGGATCTGGGTGGGCTAGGGCTAATTCTAACATGTGTCATGGGGCACATTGTGGAGCAAGAGGGCTGACCACTCATATCTTTCTGATTCTTGGGAATGACAGCAGTGGAATCTCAACCAGAGCTGTGGATAGAGTCCAACTACCCGCAGGCCCCTTGGGAGAACATCACACTTTGGTGCAGAAGCCCCTCTCGGGTATCAAGCAAGTTCCTGTTGCTGAAGGATGACACACAAATGACCTGGATCCATCCCACTTACAAGACCTTCCAAGTTTCTTTCTTCTTAGGTGCCCTTACTGAGTCCACCACAGGTGTTTACAGGTGCTGCTACTGGAAGGAGAAAAGCTGGTCAAAGCCCAGTAAAATTCTTGAGTTAGAAGCACCAGGTGAGATGACAGAGATAGATACCTAAATATTCTCCAGCTCTTGAGATTCAATTTTGCTTTCCCAGGGAAGGGCTCTTTAAATTCATTCATTCATTTATCTCAAATGCATGCAAGTGTGCATTCCACAATTAGTAATCAAGTGCCTCCTGTGTATTACACAATGCACAGTGAGGATGCGGCTCTGGAATAGAACTGTGGAAAGGAAGGGTTACAAATAAGCATCATTCAGGGAAACCTCATTTGAAGCAGAACTGTCCTCTCCTACTTTCTAGGCAGTACTGTCCTGTACCTCATTCCAATTCATTCTTTCTTTCCAGGCCAGCTGCCTAAGCCCATCTTCTGGATCCAGGCAGAGACGCCCCCTCTTCCTGGATGTAATGTTAACATCCTCTGTCATGGCTGGCTGCAGGATTTGGTATTCATGCTGTTTAAAGAGGGATACACAGAACCTGTGGATTACCAAGTCCCAACAGGGACGGTGGCCATATTCTCCATTGAAAACATGACACCTGAGAATGAAGGGGTTTACATCTGCCGCACTCACATCCAGATGCTCCCCACCCTGTGGTCAGAGCCCAGCAATCCCCTGAAACTGGTGGTAGCAGGTGGGTGTGGTCATGGCTGCTGGCATTTGACAATTGTTATCCCAGGGATCATGGCTCGCTAACCAATGATTTCTGATATAACTTGCCTCAGCCTGTTCTTAGGCCCTGAAAGGTCCATGAGGTAGAGTCATTCGATATTTCACTGTAGTAGAAATTAGAATCACACATGCTGCAAGGCAGTTGTATGGAAGCTATTCTTTTGGTTTGGGTCTGAGCCCAGCCAACTGTTCAGTGGCTTCAGATTATCGTAGTTTATTGTTCTTTACTTGTTTAGTATCATTCATTCATTCAACCAATATTTATTGAGCACCTAGTATGTGCCAGGCATTGCCAGTACAGTCTTAAAACTCATACTTAATATTTTAAATATAATTATAATTATTATATTTAATGCGGGAATTATTATTGCCATTGATGAAAAACATGACGAAAAGTGCAAGTTTGTATTGTAGAAATGGCTTGATGGATTACTTTGTCCCATACCAGTAGAGCGAGGACAGGCAGCACCAAGCTCTCAACACACAATGCAGCTCTCCAAAATGTCCAAATGTTAGACACATACTCCAGCCCCAGTTCTTCTACCCCATGGGCTTGGATGATTCCAGATGGAATTGTCCACATTTATGTACTTCCTACATTGAGCCAAATAAACTTGGGAGGAGCGGAAGTGCTACAGAAAGTAGCACTGGTTTCTAGTTTCATCTAGGATGCTGCTTCTCTGTGTGATATTGAGCAAGTCACTTCACTTCTCTATGCTTTGTTTTTCTCCAATCTAACATGGGATAACAGTATCTATTGGACCTATTGTATAATGCCATTCTGTGCCTCAATTTCATGATCTGCAAAATTGATATAAGAATAATGCCTACCTCACAGGGTTGTTGTGAGGATTTTCTTAAATATGATATATGTACAGTGCCTGGCACATAAGTTCTCAATAAATGGTAGATAATGATTTTATTAGTATAGCTTTTTCTTGAGGATCAGAGTTCAAAGAACCGCTTGTTTGACCTGTGTTTGTGTGTGTGTGTGTGTGTTATGTGTGCATGCATGTGTATGTGTGTGTGTGTGTGTGTATGCTTCTTGCACATGTACCTTTCCAGGATATGTTACACTAGTACACACTTCTGTAGTTATTGTTCACCAGGATTTCTCAATACGCTGAATTTTTTGCTGGCACAGGCTGTATATCCTTCACCTCATATCCCTATACCCACATGATTCAGGGCACATAAAAAAAGTTCTCATGAGTGTATGACAAAGTTGATCCTTTCATAGAGAATGGGTGGATATAGTGTACCTGGGTTGAGGCGGGGCGGGGGGGGTAAGATGAAGTAGTATAGAGCTGAAGGTTGACCTCACTTCTCTAGTGCAGTCACCTCAGTGGAACCATCCGTGGAAATGGGGGTGTTCTCCATTAGCAAGCTTCATTGGCTTACTGGCCAAATTCTCCTTATTAATTTCCTCCAATCTTGGGTTGGAAGTATGGCATTAAAGTGCACTAAATGTGTTCAGATGCTCTTGTTGTTATTACAATAAAAATTGTGCTCTACAAAGAAGGTGGAATAAAAGATGTTTTTAGATGTTCCAGCTTTTGGGGGAACTATACATATCAGTTCAAGGACCTGGCCAATATAGAGCATTAGTAATGTAGATATTACTTTCAGACATTCACCTGTATCTGGCTACATCTCAGGGTGGAGCTGATAGTGTACTGAGAAGAAAAAAGGCATATAGGAAATCACTCTTGATTCAAACAGACAGAGAGCCAAGGAAAAGGAAGAAAGAAAGCTTAAACACCAATGACCACTTCTGCCCAAAGAAACCAGGAAAACAAAAATAGAATAGGGGAGAACTGACCTAACTCTAACTTCAGGGTCTCTTCCATTTCTAGGTCTCTACCCCAAACCAACTCTGACACCCTATCCTGGGCCCATCATGGCACCTGGAGAAAGCCTGAGCCTCAGGTGCCAAGGTCCAATCTATGGAATGACTTTTGCTTTAATGAGGCTGGAAGATTTGGAGAAATCTTTTTACCACAAGAAGCCAGTAAAAAACGAGGCATATTTCTACTTCCCATCTCTGAAGGCCCATGATTCTGGACACTATCTCTGTTTTTACTATGATGGCTCTTACAGGGGTTCACTGTTTAGCGATATCCTGAAAATCTGGGTAACTGGTAAGACAGGGATATACAGTGGAACATGTTAAGAGTTTAAGTTTTAAGAATTTCATTTGATTCCCTCACCCCACCCCTAACTTAACCATTCAGCCAGGGATAATAGCACAAGGGTGGGAGTGGGGGAGGGGAGGAACAGAATTAGTGCTTCTGAGGTGTAGTTTAATGAGGGACTTGCCAAAGAGGAAAACATCCTTAAGTAGTGGGTGGGGGTGGAAGTTAGACCACTGGCTATTTGTATTTTGTGTCTCCTCCTAGACACTTTTCCTAAGACCTCGTTAGTTGCTCAGCCCAGTCCTGTGGTCCAAATGGGTCAAAATGTCAGCCTGAGATGTGGAGGACGAATGGATGGAGTAGGACTTGCCCTCTATAAGAAAGGAGAAGAAAAACCTCTTCAGTTTTTAGATGCCACTAGCACGACTGACAACAAATCATTTTTCCTTGAGAATGTGACCTACACTGACGCTGGCATCTACAGCTGCCATTATTTTCTCACCTGGAAGTCATCTATTAAGATGCCAACACACAACACTGTGGAGCTTATGATTGTAGGCAAGTGATCACAACTGGTTTTATTTTTTATCATCGCCCTACTCTGTTTACTTTTTTTATGAGGGAGTTGGGGCCCTGGCACTTTCTTAGAGGTACAAGCTAAGGAGTAAAAACTAGGTGTGGAGGGTACACAGCTTTCTCTATATCCTTCAGGGACTTTGTCTCTCAGGATTCTTCTAAAGTCCTACCATTCATCATGACCCAACCCCACTATGACTCCTGGAAAAATTATTTTCCTTCAGGCAAGGGTAACATTACAGGTTATGCGGTCTTCCTAATTCAAAGTGGGAACCAGTAGTCTTTAGAGAAACAAGAAGAGAAGAAAGGAACTCTAAATGTACAAAATTTGAAGTATCCAAACAAGTAGAAGTGAAAAGGAAGGGAAGACCAAATGAAGAGCTCAAAAATTTTAGCAGGGGACAGGGTGCTGGGTTTAAAGACATATCTAACTCTGGTCTCTGAATTGGTTTCAGATAAACCCCCCAAACCCAAACCCTCCCTGTCAGTTTGGCCTAATACAGGGTTAAAAATGGAAAAGACCATCATCACACTTCAGTGCCAAATATCTCATCCAATACTTGAATTTTATCTGCAATGGGAAGGAAGAGCAGAATTCCAAAAATTCTCACTGGATGGAAATTTCATCATCACTAACACTGAAGGGAAAGGCACAGGGACCTACAGTTGCAGCTATCACAGAGAAGCGTACCCTAACATCTGGTCACATGGCAGTGAGCCTCTTAAGGTGATAGGGCCAGCAGGTGAGAGGATAATTTCTCAGAGGAATAACATACCATACCTTGGAATCCCCAAGTCATGTCCATAATGATATGGGAAGGGAAGGGTCAAGGGCTTGGAAATCTGGGCCCAGTTATCTGAGCATCTTTCCTCTGGGGTGTGCTGCAATCACCCCAAAACAGTAAAGAGAGTACTCTGAAGGCAGCCATTCCCCAGGAAAAGGGCATCCTACTTCAACCTCCTCAAAAGAAGCTTTCTCAGTAACCAGTGCCCCTACTAACTATGAATAAATTCATCCTGAAGCCCTCCCAGTCAAAGCATCTACTTTTCTTCTCTAGCCACAGGGATTCGCACCTGGAATTCCATTCTGAATGAAGGTATCAGGATGTCCGTAACTGTGCAGTTGCTTTCTTTGCTGTTGGTAGTGCTGTGGATAAGATGGAACTTTCGGGGACTGACCTTCAGGTAACTTTCTTCTCTCAGGTTTCTATTTCCCAGGCTAGCAGAGTATGAGCTCTTAAGCCCTTAGTCTCTGGAATGCATCACTCCCTAGTTCAAACAAGCCACAGGGGGTACTTTCTATATATTCTTTCACAATCAATGCTTTTAAGTGAAACCATTCTCACTCTATCCATTTCTCTTTCACATCGCAAAGGAGTCAAAGCCTAAGCCATAAAATGGAGTAACTGATAATTTCCAGAAGCTGGGGAAATAATTGGAAACACTTTCCCTAACCCCACCTTTCCTAGCATGCCCAAATCTTCTCCCAAACCACCTTGTCCTCCTAGACATGATAGATATCTTCCGGATTGATATGGAGTGAACCTGTTCTTTTGTTAAGAAGCCATGATGTTCTGTCTTCTATGTTGTTATCTAATTCCTAGCTAAATATTTCAAATTTACCCCCTCATTTTCAAGGGTTAGATAGTCTTAATTCCTTAAAAAACAACAACAACAAAAAAAAACAACAACAACAGTGTCTCTGCTCCCATGGGCTCCTGTTGTCTATGCAGAGCATTCTTAGAACATAGTGTCAACTTGGATAGGCATTTGATAAGATAAGAGAACCAGAGAATCAGACTGTTTCTCTGCCCACAAAATAGCCAAACAGATCATTCTGCAATATCTGTTTATTCTCCGGTGTCCTTTTTGCATTCAGCCTCTCTCTCCAATCCTCATGGCTATTCCAGCCCCCGGTGTGGTGGGGGGTTTAATCCTAGCACTCAGGAGGCAGAGGCAGGTGGATCTTTGTGAATTCAAGGCCAGCCTGGTCTACAGAGTGAGTTCCAGGACAGCTGGGACTACAGGGAGACCCTGTCTCAAAAAGACCAAAAAGAAGAAGAAGAAGAAGAAGAAGGAGGAGGAGGAGGAGGAGGAGGAGGAGGAGGAGGAGGAGGAGGAGGAGGAGGAAAGCGACCCTTCCTAAGTGGAGGCTTGGAGGCTGTACTTTCTGAATGTTGTCCTCTGTTCCCTCCATGGCCTGCTTCTGGCAGTACCCTCCTGCTACCTGTGTGTGTCTGGGAGAATTCAGTGACCAATGAGTGATCACTGTGTATGTAGGCCTGTGTTTTCTGCTGTGAGCTGAGGTGTAGACTGCTGCTTTAACAAGAGGGGAGCCATCTACAGATTCTGCAAAAAATACCACCCTTGGAGTTTTCCAAAATTTTCAGTGAGGTCAAGTTGTAGTGCTTCCCAGATTTTGTGAAGTTTCATATACATTAGGCAAACTTCTCAGAAAAAAAATGAATCTTTGAGTGCCTTACCCTGCTCCAGCATCATTGCATTTAAGAATGAGATCAGAAATAAGATTTCAGAGAAAGCACCTTGAAAAGTATATTTTTCTGGCTAGGGAAAGACTGAGGGAGGTAGTGTTTTATAATAAAAAATTGTCAAGTGAATTTTAGCTTAATACCATCTAATTCTACAGGATGCAGAACCCCAAAGTGCTACACGGTTGTAGCCATAACGTACATAGGGAGGAGGGAGGCAGATGTCACTCTCCTAGAAGCTTAGTTCAGCACTGACGGTCTTCTGGTAATTCGTCTAGGCTGCCTAGGCAACCCTTCCATAACAAAGGCAGGTGAGGCAGGTCAGTGTGGAGACCAATACTGTCATAGGAACAACTGCTTCCAAACTTAAACTTGATGACTGAGAAACACTCAAGGTAGCTCCATCCACCCCCACACCCACCACCCAGAATTGCTGAGCTCCGGGGGTTCTGAGAACTAGAGATACAAAAGCATTTTCCCTTTCTCTGTCTGACACATCTCATTTGCAGCAACAGCCTAATCAGGGGCCATGGGGAACTGACACATGATATAAGCTGGGGTAGGGGGAGGGATGAGGGGCATGTAGGTCATGAAAGTGCAAGAGGTTTGTAGGCGTAGGCCCTCCAAAAGAAAACTCATCAGTGTCAGAAAAGATTATATCCCATTATCCTGGCCATACCCAATCCCTATTGGGTGGTGAGTAAGCCAATGACATAAATTGCCGCCCCCTTCTCTCCGCCCTCCCCCTAATCCCAGCAACTCCTCTCATCTCTTTTCTGGTCTCGCTAGAGAAGCCTGTTTGCTGGGAACAGCTCAAGGGGTCGCCATGCTCTTCATACTCACCGCCCTTCTTTGCTGTGGTGAGTACAAAGGGGTGGGACAGGGGCTTGGGCAGAATGCTGGGGGGCAACCCTGGGGAAGAGGGTGCAGAGTCTGGAAGCAGTTTCTTTTGCAGGACTGTGCAATGGGGCATTGACAGAACAGATTGGTGAGTTTTTCCTGCCCTAGACTGGGACATTCCTTTCTGGAGGTCCGAAATAACTACAGAGTGTCAGTGTCAGTGTCCAGGGAGTGACTGGTAGGGAGGAAAGGACAGGCCAGGAAGGGACACTTGCTAAAGTAAAGCTACTGGCAATATTCAGCTTCTAGCTATGCCTTTCTGCCTCTTAAAATTTCCCGCAAGCTTCTGCACTTTTTTGAGGCTCAACTGAAAGATCAGCTTCCCCTTTCCCCTGCACCTGAGGAAAGAAGCAAGATAAGAAGGAAAAATTTAGATTGAAAAGGGAGGTGGGCTGTGTGATCTGGAGATGGGATTCAAGAGAAAGGAAAGGAGGGAGGGGGAGTACGAAGGGGGTGGTTTCATTAACTCTGCTGTTTCTAGAAATAATCATACCAACCCCTAAGCCTGAGATGTGGGCAGAGACGAACTTCCCTCTGGCCCCGTGGAAGAACTTAACCCTCTGGTGTAGAAGCCCCTCTGGCTCAACTAAGGAGTTTGTGTTACTGAAGGACGGGACCGGGTGGATCGCAACTCGCCCTGCCTCAGAGCAGGTCCGGGCTGCCTTCCCTCTTGGCGCCCTGACCCCCAGCCACACCGGCAGTTACCATTGCCATTCATGGGAAGAGATGGCTGTGTCGGAACCTAGCGAAGCACTTGAGCTGGTAGGGACAGGTAAGAAAAGGCAGAAGATCCTCCCAGGGTGATCCTCAGTGCCCCTGGGACTCTGGTGCTGCGGGGAGGAGAGGATGGGGGAGGGGTGGGGGAAAGAGTGAGAGGAGACCCATAGAAAGAACTCCGGGCCACCCAGGATGGATTTCATTTGTTTTCACACAAAGTACCTCTCAGGGTCCCATCTGGACACCTGGAAACTTTTGATTCCCTTTTCACCCCATTTTATTTTCTAGACATTCTCCCTAAGCCTGTCATTTCGGCTTCACTGCCAATCCGGGGCCAGGAACTACAGATCCGATGCAAAGGATGGCTAGCAGGTTTGGGGTTTGCTCTGTACAAGAAGGGAGAGCAGGAACCTGTCCAGCAACTTGGTGCCTTCGAGAAAGAAGCCTTCTTTACAATTCAAAGAATGGAGGATAAAGATGAGGGCAATTATAGCTGCCGCACGCACACTGAAAAGCGCCCCTTCAAGTGGTCAGAGCCCAGTGAGCCTGTGCAGCTTGTCATAAAAGGTAGAGCTGAAAAGGGTGTGTGAGGGAAGGAGGGCCAGGCAAAGTGCCTTCAGACACTCTTCTCTCCACCACAAACTTTGCTGCTGGTCCTAAGAGTGCCTGTGTCCAATCTTAGAGTCAGGCAGGCGTGGCGCTAGGCATGCCAGGGCCTCTGGCTGCATGATATTAATAGCCATAATCGTTATTAATAGCTTAGGTTTGTGGAGGGTGATTTAACTTTCCTAATTATTTTCCCATCAATTATCTCATTTAACTATAGAGCAAATCTTGAAGGGAGGTGAACTAGCCACATATTTCCCCCTTTTAACTAGATAGGAAGACTGAGGCTCAGAGAACTAGTGGAGTCCTAAGGAACGTTCAATAGCCTCCCTTGCCTCTTCCACTGACAGTGAGGATTCTTCTGGAGGCCCTGAAAGACAGGGGCGAGGGGTCCCTGGAACAAAATTTGAATCCACCCATTTTTTAATGAAAACACTGAGTTTCCTAAAAGCCATGTTTGCTGTATGGGTTTGCTTGCTTTCTTCTCAAGTTGGTTTTGTATTGTGTTTTGTTTTTATCTTCTAGAAATGTATCCCAAGCCTTTCTTCAAAACATGGGCCAGCCCCGTGGTCAGTCCTGGTGCCCGAGTGACTTTCAGTTGCTCCACCCCCCACCAGCATATGAGCTTTATTCTTTACAAAGATGACATCGAAATTGCATCCAGTGATCGGTCCTGGGGAAATCCAGGGAACAGTACAGCTCACTTTTTGATCATTTCAGTGGGCACTGGTGATGGAGGGAACTACAGCTGTCGTTATTATGACTTTTCTATCTGGTCTGAGCCCAGTGACCTTGTGGAGCTCATTGTAACTGGTGAGGGAGGGGGAAGGCTTGGTGGGGGGTAGTAGGAGCCTGGGAAAGTGGGTAGAAAAGATGCCAGCAGGAGGAAAGGAAGAAATGTTCTTTCTAAAGGACACTGGGAGAGTTCTTAGGACAGTGCCTGGCACGTGGTGAACAGAACATTTAGGACAGCTGCTCATGTAATTATCACAAGAAAAGACAAAGAGGTGGGGGAGGTGAGGACGAAATGAAACAGATAGGGATGTTCAGTCCAAGAAACAAGCTCAAGTTGTCCTATTTCTGAAGGAATATTTTTTGGCTTGGCCTTGAGCTTTAAGTCTGATGTCCACTTTTTTCTGAGCTGGGCTGTGAGAGACTGGTGGGATGGATGGCCCTCAGAATAGGAGAAAACCTTGAAAAGCCAGCTCCATGTCATACAGCCATTACAAATGATCGTTTCAAAGGCTGTTTAACGTCGTAGAAAAGCGTTTTACAGCATAAACATATCAGACTATCTAACTCTGAGCACAGTGAGGTCCCAATTACATAAATAGTCTTAGGGACAATGATATAGTCATGTGTTGAAAATATACGTGGAAAAATACAAAAAGGATAGTTACAGTGGAGCTGGTAAAATTATATTTTGCTCATTAGTTTTTTTATTGCATTTTCTAATTTTTGACAATGAACATATATCTTTTCTTATAACAGCATTGCAAAAACTATTTGCAAAATTTGGGGAGCAATATTCCCTTATATTGTAATCTCTTTCATTTCAGAATTCTACCCAAAACCCACTCTCATGGCACAGCCTGGACCTGTGGTTCTTCCTGGGAAGAATGTGACACTGCACTGCCAGGGGATTTTCCAGGGCATGAGGTTTGCCCTCTTACAGGAGGGTACTCATGCTCCCTTACAGTTCAAGAGTGCTTCTGGGAGCTCGGTTGACTTCCTTCTCCACACCATGGGAGCAGAGGACACTGGGAACTACAGCTGTATCTACTATGAGACAATCATGTCAAACAGGGGCTCATACCCCAGTATGCCCCTTATGATCTGGGTGACAGGTAAGGTCAGACAGTATATGGGACCTGGATAGAGACCACTGCAGCAGGGAATAAGGAGATTAAGGGATGAAAGATAGATGAAACTATGGGAGGGGCTAATTGTGTTCAGGGAAAGAACAGTTAATTCAGGGAGGGCAAGACAAGTTTCTATGCTCACCCTTATTCATCATTGTTCTCTTTCAAGACACATTCCCCAGGCCATGGTTGTCTGCTGAGCCTAGCTCTGTGGTCACCATGGGCCAGAATGTTACTCTCTGGTGCCAAGGACCAGTCCGCGGTGTTGGATACATTCTGCACAAAGAAGGAGAAGCCACGTCAATGCAGCTCTGGGGATCCACCAGTAGCGAAGGTGTTTTCCCTATCACCAATATATCTGGTGCTAGCATTGGGCGTTATAGCTGCTGTTATCACCCTGACTGGATCAGCACTATCAAGATACAGCCTAGCAACACTCTGGAACTCATAGTCACAGGTAAAGGGATGATACTGTGGAGAGGCCATTGTAGTGTAGAAAGGAGGGAATGAATAGACTGGTTCCTGAGAGATGGTTTTAGTGAGTCTGTATAGTGACCTGCAACAGTGTTTCCTCTTAGTTGATCAGAGACTGCTGAAGGGCAGGAAGAAATTGTCTTGCAAAATGGCTTCTTTTGTCTGACCAAGGGTTATTCTGTTCCAGGCTTACTTCCCAAACCTAGTCTGTTAGTCCAGCCTGGTCGCATGGTAGCTCCCGGAGAAAACATGACTCTTCAATGCCAAGGAGAACTGCCAGATTCAACATTTGTCCTGTTGAAGGAGGGGGCTCAACAGCCCTTAGAGCAACAGAGACCAAGTGGGTACAGAGCTGACTTCTGGATGCCAGTGGTGAGGGATGAAGATTCTGGAGTCTATAGCTGTGTTTATTATTTGGATTCTGCTCCCCTTGTGGCTTCAAATCATAGTGATTCTCTGGAGATCTGGGTGACTGGTAAGATTTGGAAGATTTCAATAAGCCTTTCAATATTGAGCTTTTGGCCTTTTGGCAGTTAACAAGAATGGAAGAGATGGCTGGGTTCATGGCTATTTCTTTTAACTCTTATGTTCTTATTGGTTGCAGATAAACCCCCTAAACCTTCTCTGTCAGCCTGGCCCAGTACTGTGTTCAAACTAGGGAAAGACATCACCCTTCAGTGCCGAGGACCCCTACCAGGAGTTGAATTTGTCCTAGAACATGATGGAGAAGAAGCACCCCAACAGTTCTCAGAGGATGGAGACTTTGTTATCAACAACATAGAAGGAAAGGGCATTGGCAACTATAGCTGCAGCTACCGCCTGCAGGCCTACCCTGATATCTGGTCAGAGCCCAGTGATGCCCTTGAGCTGGTGGGAGCAGCAGGTGAGTGGATAATCCGATAATCCCTCAATGAAGGATCCTATTATGACACACCTAGTACCCCCAAAGACGACCCCCACTGAGACAGTCCAAATCAGACAGAGGAAGGGCTGTGGAGTTGGAGCTTACAAGTATATCATCTTTTTGTAAAGACAAGGAGGAGGCAGAATCTAAGGCTCTCTCAATGACAATGAGTAGATTCATTTGGGGCCTCCCTGCCAGCCGTAAAGCATACTCCTCAGCATATGCATCTCTACTGGCCATCTATTCCACAGCTCAGGACCTGGATCTCATGTGATTCTGAGGAAGCCAAAGTGAGAAGACAACACAGTATCAAGAGGAACACTCATGTGCTAAACTCTATGGCTTTTGATTTTATTCTATTCTTTTATGTAACACAGGACCTGTTGCTCAAGAGTGCACTGTGGGTAACATTGTCCGAAGTATCTTGATCGTGGTGGTTGTTGCAGCTTTGGGGATAGTGCTAGCAGTAGAGTGGAAGAAGTGGCCCCGACTGCGAACCAGGCAAGTATCCCAGCTGGCTGCTGGAAAGAACATGTTCCAAACACTTCTCTAGCATATAAGCTCCACCCTACAATCTCTTTTCAGATTGATGGATCTGGACTCTCCGTTACTTGTGTCTTTTTCATAATATAGGGGCTCTGAGACCGATGGAAGAGACCAGACTATAGTCCTTGAAGAGTGTAACCAAGAAGGGGAGCCAGGCACCATGAACAACTCTCCTTCATCAACCTCTCAGAGAATTTCAGTGGAACTGACAGTCCCAATATAGTCTCTCTCTCCTTTACTACAGTTTCTCTTTCCTGTCTTTTATCTGCAGAGATCTGGGTTGTCCAATTGGTAACCCCAATATTCAGATGTATCTACTGCTTCTTGATCTCTAATCACCTAAGTTTTGTCAAGGGGAATCTGGGAGTAGCAAGCTGTACCAGGTCCAACAGTTTCCTGAAGACAGGTTCTTTACCTCTATAACTCCTCACTGTACTGATCTACTGGTGCATGAAATTCTATTAAACTGTATTCTTCTGAATAAAGAAACTATTCTCTATCTACTTGCAAAGAACAAGCCTGTCAGAGTGGTCTTTGGGTCTGTTTCATACTTACAACTTAGCAGAAACGATGTTAGAGCTGACCTCAGTAGAAGGCTATGAGGATATAGGATGGTAGTACAGAGAAAGAATTGGATGGAGGAGAGATGACTCGAATATAGCAACTGACAACTTGGTTTGAGATGTGGACACTGACCACAGTGTCCTTCTATCCTTCTATCCTGTTATTGAATGGATGAATGACAATGTCCTGTTCAAGCTGAGCATGAGGAAGACAAACACTGAAGTCACAGCCTTTTTGCCATGTCACATGTAGGTCCATAGTATACCAGCTTTTAACAGCAGGACTGGCCCTCTGTAGAACTTTGAAACTGGGAAAGCGTGCTTTGTAATACTTATTAGCAACCATAGTATTTAATTACCATTAAATTAATTAATTAAATTTAATTTATTGTAGTGGGGGGTATCTCTGGAAGTGAAGAGGCAATTGCCATGTGTGGTTTTTAGCATAGAACCTATTAGTGTCCCCTTCCAGGGCCCCAAATTGTAACTGGCTCTTATTCTTAGCCTCTGTCCTTTTTTCCTACTTCAGCACACTATTTGTTTCATGCATAGGAATTCAGCACACATTAGACGTATTGGATTGTACAGGGAGGCCTATCTAATTCCTTGAACCTTGTTCAAGACCTCAGAAGAATTGATCTGGGGGTGCTAGAGGAGGTCATGACCCCTTCACACATGACCCTAAAGTTCCTTACCTCCCAGTACTGTGTAATTCTAAGCAAACACAGTTTGATAGAATAACATACAAGGGTCGAGCACACAGTGAGTTATTTATCCCTGATCATAATAAAGTTTGGAAAACAACTCCTATATCTTTGCATTAGGGAGCTTATTTTCCCCACAAGTTAATGGAAAAAAGCCTCCCATTCCTTTAATCCTTACAGAATGAAACATTCTGAGTATTATAGACTAATTTGTATTAAGCTCTGTGGAATTTAGAAGTACAAAGTACCACTCTGATTTCCATTTGATGAGATTTTATTAGTTGCTTATACTAATTTCTTATAGTGTTTCTAAAAATTGCATTTCAAAAAGTGCTTTTACATTAGAATCTAGCTAAACCTAATTGTACTGAACACTACTCTGCCCTCCAACACTACATCCTTACCCTTCATTCAAGCCATGCCTTTTGAATACTGGAAGGAGGCCCATCCTTGGTCCTTGGTTTTAGGATAAAAGTCCTTTGATCAGGTCTGATTTTGTTTTCTGATCTTTGGGAGCTTTAAAGTGTATATTGTCAAGGTTAGGGAAAGAGCTGTACAAATTAGCAAGTGATTGTGTGGTTGCGTCAGTTCTTCACCAAGATGAAGAGAAATAGGAAGAAGAAAAGATCAGAGAGCCTCAGACTGAAATTTACAGAAGCTTCTAAGTTAGAAAAGCGGATCTAAACAATGCAAACATGACAGGAAGAGACTGTTGTGAAATGCACACATTGAACCTGGGGTCTCTTGTGTCACAAAGGTTCAGAGATATTCCTGTGCAATCAGGGAAAGCCTGCGAAACCTTGCACTGAGAAACAAATTGTGAGAAATATTGTGACACCGGACCCTCAGTTGACTGTCTTTAAACACTCACAAACACACTGTGCTTTCACTAAAAGAACCAAGTTCTACAATTACTAGAAGGGAAAAAAGAGTTGTCAATTAACTGGGAAATACTTAAAGACAAAGAGTGGATCTGGGATTTAACTTTGCTACTCCCTGTCAGAGCTATCTCAATGAATTAACTATCTATTTATAATGCAAAAGTCGTCGCAAAGTATCTCAATGAATTAAATATCTATTTATAATGCAAACGTAGCTTGTTGCTGACAATTCTCCACATGGTCTGTTTTTTTTCAACCTGGTTGCCATGGGAATCAGTCCATTTACCCCTGGCTGGCCTCTAATCATCACCCAGCATCAGGTAATTTCTGGGAAGTGGAATCTCAATTAGGATGGAATGAACCTGTGAGAGGAGAATTTGTTTTGGGGACTGCAAAGAGAAAATCCAAAAATCTCTCCCAAGTTTGAGAGAATAAATGTAAATCCCTTCTGATCCTTGAGTTCAGGTACGGCTCCAGCATCCCAGAGGTGTACAGAATGTCCAATACAGGATCACCTTTACAGTCAGACTGACATGTAAACACACAGTCTCTTCTCATGCACCTCCAGGGAAAGGGAGTCCACCAATTCATGGAACAGCTTGAGCATTTCACATTATCCTTTCATTCCTCTCTCTGCTTGTGTGTATTCCTTTCATACTCAGTGGATAATTCGGATTTGAATTGCAACCCTGACCAAATTCACTGCTTTTTCTTAATAGTCTTTCAAAGTTTAGAAAGTAGGGGAACCCCTTCCCCTGAATCTATTTGCTTTCAACAGGTAGTAGGATCTGAATTTAATCAACTTCCATTTGGAAATGCATTTGTCCTGTTAATCCTTGATTGTCTGGGCATGGCAGAATTCATATCTACCTCACACCTGCTAGACTCAAGCAGAACAACACTTTTAAACATTTTGATAGATCTGTGTGTTCTATAAATATTTACTCACTGCTTTCTATACTCTGCACAGTGTTGTGCGTACTGGATACAGTTGTGAGTGGAAAAAGTTATCCTTGTCAATCCAGAGTGGGAAACATATAACAAATATCATTGGCAACAGGTATGTGGAATACTGCATGCTGATAAATGCTATGATGAAAAATCAAGCACATAGAAGGGGCATAGAGAATTATTTTGTGAGAAGGTCACTGCAATTTTTCAGAGATGCCTGGAAAGACTTCCTTGAGAAAGTAACACCAGAGTTATGATTGCCTTATAAGACATGAAGGAACAAATAGTGCAAAAAACAAAACGGGTTTCGTCAGAGGTAAAAGTGGGTGTCAAAATTCTGAAACAGGAGAGCTCAGGGAGAGTGAGCACATTGTGGCTGGTGTAAAGTAAGGAAGGAGGAATACAAGTGCAGATAGAAGTTGGAGAAGTAACGGGAATGCGGCCAGGAAAGATGTTGGAGGTCCTTGTAAGGACTTTGACTTCTACTCTGAATGAAAATAGGAGGCCACCTGAATTATATTTAAATAGGACTATCCAGAGTAGAAAGGGATATGTCTAAGGACACTCTTGCAAAGATTCCAGAAAATGGAACTGGGTTAGGATAGGAGCAGAAAAAGCAGTGAGAAATTGCCTTATTATTGGTTTGATCTGTGTAAAGACCCAACAGGATTTACTGACAGATTGGGTGCAGGGTGTGTTCTGTAAACATTTCTGTTAGAAGACAGAAACATTTCACATGCTACTTCGGTGTTACCCTCACTGAATTATTTTCATCTCATCCTTAAGAAAGACTGTCCAACACCTCCCAAACAAGGCCCGAACTTGAAGACAGTCAGTGACTTTTGTATACCCATCTGGAAACATTGTAAACAGGACATGGTCTCCCTTGTTTACAGCAGTCTGAAGAACAAAGGGGACAGATGGCATGGAAATGATTACTTTGTGAGGTCTCTGCTCCCCATTACTACCATCTAAAATTACATTTGTCCCTGAGCAGGCAGATCACATTGTTGGCTCATACAAAATTTGTGGTCAACTAAACCCACAGCACATTTTCACACAAGCACTTGCCAATTCAATTATTTCTTATCCTTACTCATGTGAGTGATGTGTTTGGCAGTTGAGTTTTTAACTAACATCTAAGAGTTGACATTTGTTGCAAATCAAAACCACTTTAAGACATCATCTTACTCCAATAAGACTGGCTAGGATCAAGAAAACAAATGATACCAAGTGCTGGAGAGGTTGTGGGGAAAGGGGAACACTCATCCACTGCTGGTGGGAATGTAAACTCATACAGCCACTATGGAAAGCAGTGTGGAGAACCCTTGGAAGACTTGGAATGAACTTGCCACCTGACCCAGCTATACCACTCCTAGGCCTGTACCCTCAAGACTCAGCCCACCTCAGAGATACATGTGCGGCCATGTTTATTTCAGCTCTCTTCACAATAGCAAGGAGCTGGAACCAACCCAAATGCCCCTCAACTGATGAGCGGATAGAGAAAATGTGGTACATCTACACAATGGAGTTCGATGCAGCAGTAAAGAAAGATGACATCACGAGCTTTGCAGGAAAATGGCTGGAGCTAGAGGACATCATGCTGAGTGATGTAACACAGTCCCAGAAAAACAAACGACAAATGGTATCCCTCATCTGTGGATGCTAGTGCCAATTACCCAGTTGTAAGTATTTCCTGTGCATGGCCCCTTGAGCTTTTGTCCAAAGCAGTTGGGAGTGATGCATATTGGAAACAACAACAACAACAACAGAAAGGACTGCATCAAAGAATGACTGAAACAGTGAACTTCTGCTCAAAACAGTCAACTTCCTCATGGAGAATATTGAGAAAGACTGAGAAAGAGATGAAAAGCATGTTTGGCAGAATACATGAGCTCTGGTGGGGTGGGGGGATGGGGGGGACACAGGTCTAGATTTCATTTAAAAATATATAAATTAATTAATTATAAAAAGAGTTGACATTTGCTCCTGTTATGTCTTGCCTTAAGAGTCCTAGCTTATAAAAATCATATATTCTACTTATTAAGTCCCCTTCTAGATGTCTATAGATGCAAACTCATTCACTGCTAGCAGCAACCCAGTGTGAAGCCCTTTGCTATTATCCTTGTTCCTGTATGAGGAAACAGAGCCTCTGAATGAAGTATTTCAGCCAGTTACTTCATAACCAAGGGAAGAGGGGGAAGTAGAACTCAATATTTTATTTGTGATGGTTAATCTTCACTGTCGACTTGGCTGGACTCAGAATTCCCTAGGAGGAAAATGTATGGGTAGGTCTGCGATGGTATTTCCAGAGAGGCTTAACTGAGGAAGGAAGATTCACTCTGAATGTGTTATTAAACAAGGAAAACAGGAGAAAGCCTGCTGAACAGTGACAGGTCCCTTTCTCTGCCTCCTGGTTTACTGGTATTTAGAACATAAGACACATGTTACTGCCACCACGGACCTCATCATGCTTTCTGCAACCTGATGGACTGACTGTAGTCTCAAACCAGGGCCAAGGTAAACCTAGTAATGAGAAAATAACTAATCCAACCCACTTCCAAAACCAGACTGGGCTGCATGAAATTTCAGCTAGCACAGTACCCAGAACAGAATGAAGGTACAGGATTCATTAAATTGATCATCTGCCTATCATGTTCTTTGCTTATCATGTTCTTTGCTTTCTTTTCTTCAGGAGCACACATCTTCACTTAGTCGTTAATGGCTCCATTTTAGTGTTTTACATTCATTAAGCATGTTGATCCTCACAACTGGTCTCTAAAGTAGATACTATTGTTATTCACATTTGTGACAAAGGAGGAAATGGGTGCAAATTGAAACGGAGCAAGCTACTAGGCCACACAGCTAGGAGGTGTTAGGGACAGGATTTGGACACCGGCAGTCTGGCTCCACACTTTGTGTTTGTAATCACTAAGCTATGCCATCTCAGGTTTCTATGAGATCCTAACCCTGCACTCGCAAGGGAAGGAAGGGCCTCAGCCCAATTCACTGTCCATTGCCAACACTAAACCTGCAGCCTCATGTGGGAACTCACTGAAGACTCTTTTGTCCCTTCTCTTCCTTTACTGAGCTTGGCCTCTAAGCTCATTAAGGAGGAATACTTCTGCACATTCCTAGTCTTTATCTTCATCCTTCTCTTCCAGGGTTCAATGCCTTTCTGCTCTGCTACAAATGAAAATTTTCCAATTTCCCTCTCTGAAGGAGATAAGAAGATGCTATAACTGAGGACTGTCAATGACGCAATGAGCTTCATTCTCTGGAAATCTCTGAAAAGGCAGCCCTATGGTGACAGCAGACCTGAAGAATAAACATACTCCAGGAAGGCCTCCCTGCCCACGACAACGGACAACGGAACTTTAGCCAGAGCTATCATACTCTGTGGTAAATGAATTCTGGTTTGAGGTACGTTTCCATCTGGTTGTGGTAAGATTTGTGGAGAAATTGAAACCATTCACCTGACTGACTTACTAAATGCCTATCACACATTCCTTTTGTGGTAAAATCTCTTGTGTTTTTTTTAATTATACTATTTAAATTACCATATAAAATGCTAGGTTTCATTATGGCATTTTTATGTGAGAACATTTTATTAGCATTGCTTTCTTTAAGAAGCAACACGATTACATTGAAAGACTAAATAGGTTGGAGAATTTGGAAAGGGAGTGAATAGTAAACTCACATTACAGGAATAGTGGCAAATTTCATATCATTTTTTGAACTTGGTAGTAGAGTTTTGTCAGTAAACAATATTCAAAAATTATGGCAGAATTTTGAATTTAGATTTTAACATATAATTACATATTTTTAGCTTGAGGATAATATCAGTTTAGTTATTCTAGTAATTTCTGTTTCTTTCTTTTTTATGTTTTCCATACTTTGATTTTTATCTCTATCAGCTCAGTGAAAACTTAGCTGAAAGCATTGGGGGTGTAGAATAGTAACAGAAAAATCATGGAAAATCCCTTTGTGTCTGGTAATGCGAGAGGTCCAACATCAAGGCCTGGATACCCAGGACCTTGAGTGGAGTGAGGACCTCAGGTGGACCTCAGGGGAGGTGGGAGGGTCCTCACAAGACCAGAATCTGCATATAACAGAGGCCTTCCCTGTGCTCAGGGAACAGGGAACAGGGAACAGGGCAGTGGGGAACGTAGTCACTCAGAGAAGTGTTCCATGCTCTACTCGGCCACCATCAGCTTACTATCAAAGGAATGTGGAACCCTAGCTCACAGTAGGGGAGCAAAGATTCAGGCTAATGTGATTTAGCTCCAGATTTATGAGAGGGGACCAGAGCTTCAGCTCACAGAGGAATGGACCAGAACTCTAGATCACAGGGAACCACAGCTCAGCCTCCCAGGAAAGGACCACAGGGTGAGTTCACAGGAGGAGACCACAACTGTGGTACATGGGGTAGGGAAGGCACAGATCCAAATCCCAGGAGCAGAGCACCGCTCCTGCTCCCAGGGTGGCACCACAGCTCCTGCTGGGGTGGTAAGGACCACAGCTCCAGCCTACAAGAGGGAACCAGAGCTCCGGTTCGAGAAAAGTGGACTATAGTTCTAGATCACAAGAGGGAACAGTAACTGTAGTCTCAAGGGATGGAACCACAACTCCAGCTCACAGAAGGGGACTGCAGATCCACCTTCACAGGAGAGGATCACAGTTCCAGATTCATGGAAAGGGGCCACAGCTCCAGCACACAGGAGGGGACCACCACAGCTCCACATTGACTGGAAAGACCATAGCCAGGTTTATGGGAGGGGACCTCAACTTCAGGGACCACAACCCTGGCTCTGGGGGAGTTTGGGGAAGCACAACTCTAGCACATGGATGAGAACCACTGCTGCACCTTATAGGAGGGAACTACAGCTCCAGGTTCATGGGAGGGGACCACAGTTCCAGATTCACCAGAGGAAACCATGATTGCAGCTCACAGGAAGAGATTTCAGCTTCAGGTTCACTGCAGAAGATGTCAGCTTGGGGCCCACAGGAGGGGACCATGATTTCCATTATGGAATTTTGGAACATAGCTTGTTTTTGTTGATCCTCCTCCCCTTTTCTCTTCAATCCCCTTGTTGTCCCTTGTACTCTGCAAAAACAAGTAGGATTCTTCCTACTTTCGTGTCACATTTGCCCTCTTTCCATCCTTAACAACTTTTTTCACTCTCTTATGGTACCCTTTCAAGTCTCAGACCTTACCTCAGGCTAGCCTTGAACTCGTCATTTGTCAATAGCTTCATCATGCTTGGCTCTAGTTACTGTGCTAGGGGACTAGGACATTGCATGAGTCTTGTGTACTGTGTAAGTCACCCTTACAGTTTCTGCTTGTGGGGAGAACATATCCCTCATGACTTCAGAAGGCCATCTTTGGATCATATGGAAAAGTCCAACAACAATTCTCATGACATGATCATCAAACAGAATGGTTAGTTGGAATCGGAATTCATTTGGGGCTTGAGACAAATCCTGCCAAGGCTGGAATCAGATAGTCAACTTGTCCATATTAACCTGTTTCCTTAATTAATGGTATAATTGTGGTGAAGATGGACTTCACCACATTTCTCAGGACACAGTCAGTTATTTCCTTTTCTCACTGTCATAACAAAATACTTGACAGAAGTAATTTAAGAAGGAAAATTTGTTGTTGTTGTTGTTGTGGTTTTTTTTTTTTTGTGGCAGGAAAAGAATGGCGGCAGTAGAGGCTCCTGCTTTAATGGTCTCAGATGGTCAGAAGGAAGTATAACCTTCAAAAGCCAGTGCCTGGTGACCTCCCTTACACCAAGCACTCCCTCCCTCTTAAAGGCTCCCAGAAATAGAACCACTAGCTAGAGCCAAGTGTTCAACCACATGAACCTGTGTGGGATACTTTACATACGACCCCAAATACTCAGTGAAGGAATCCTAGACTTAAGAGAAAGAGAGACTTAAAAGGGCCATTAGAAGTAACATGACACATGGACTTTCTACAGCATACCTTAAAAGTGTCTGAGCCAAATCTGTTTAAACCCTTCTGAGGGCAAGGGTATGGTTGTTTCCTAGAAGCAGTGGTTGGTCCTTCAGTTATCTAGTGGATAGAGAGGTGAGGAAATTCTTATGTCTTGAGAGCTGCCATAGTCCAACTTTCATACATTGGCTTACAGAAAATGTATAACATGATCTATTTTCTAATGTCTTTGATAATCTAAGTGAAAGCTTTCAACTTTCTTCAAGTTAGCAACAGGAGTAAAATAATCCTTCAACAACCTCATCAACTTTGGAAAATAGAAAAGGTTTTTTTAATTTTCAGAACAGAAAGAAACAATTCTAAATATTAAGCTACACCTCTTCCTCATTTTTCTTAAGTGGGAGAATTTACCTTTGTTAAACTAATGTAGACACCCTCCAATATGATGGGCTTTATACTTTTATTAAGATAGTCTTAGGGACTGGAGAGATGGCCTAGCGGTTAAGAACACCAACTGCTCTTGCAGAGGACCCGGGTTTGATCCCCAGCATCCACATGGCGGCTGAGAACTCTCTGTAACTCCAATTTCAGGAGAACTCCAGTTCCAGGGGAATCCGACACCCTCTTCTGACCTCTGTGGCATTGCACGACAAGGGTGCACAAACCTATATGCAGACAGTACATTCATACACATAAATAAATAAATTTAAAAAAATTAAAAAAGATAGTCTTATAATTTCAACAGCTTTTTTGGTGACTACACCCTACTAAAAAAAATTGGGATTACACTAAATTTCAGGTTAGCTGAAAACTCCAACTCTTTTGTAGTACTGCTGAATCTTGCCTTTACTCTGAGATTATGGAGTTAATTTCAAACCTGAATTATACAACTTCCTATTTGTCCCAACAAAATTAGAGTAAGAAGTGTACTTCTTAATTTTTAAATGTTTTCTTAATACTTCTTTAATTTTTCTAGCTGCATGCCCAAACTTAGACCCATCCTTGATCAATATCACACCCTTATCCATGCAATTTTCCTGTGGTCACTAACTCCATGCATTTTGTATATGATCATTTAATAAGTGAAGCATTCAACTATCCATACAGCTATCAACTACCCATTTCTCCAACTTGTCCAAAAAGGCATTGCAGAAGTATTTGTGAAAACCATGAGAGAGCTGAGCTAAAATGATTTTCTGCGGCTTCGTATTGTAAGCCCATCCAAAAGGATATGAGCTTAGTCTGGCATTACTGGTTCTTAATGAACCCATGCTGCTTCCTAGTGATTAGTGAATCTCTTTCTAAGGGCTTAAAAATCATTTTCTTAATAATCCAGTCTAGAAGTTTGCTGAAGATCTACATCAAACTCACTAGGTGAACATTTGTAGATTCTCCTTCTATGGGGAAAGCCATTGCTGCACTTAGTCTTTTGGTACATAACTCCTTATCTATTTGCCTTTGAAGATAACAACAGAGGTATTCAAGCTTACCAGGCAGAACAGAAAGAAACCTAAATAATAAGCTACTCCTCTTCCTTCCTTTTCTTAAGTGGGACAATTTACCTTTGTTAAACTAATGTAGACACACTGCAATAGAGTTTATATGATTTTTTTTTTTTGAGACAGGGTGCCTCTGTAGCCCCAACTGTCCTGGAACTCACTCTGTAGACCAGGCTGGCCTTGTACTCACAGAGATCTGCTTGCCTCTGCCTCCCAAGTGCTGGGATTAAAGGCAGCATATGCCACTATGCCCGGCAGTTTATATATTTTTGTTATTCTTTGTTTTGTTTTGTTTTGGGACAGGATCTCCCAGTAGCTCCAGATAGCCTGGAGCTCACTATGTAGACCAAGGTGGCCTTGATCTCACAGAGAGAGATCCACCTCTGCTTCCAGAGTGCTGGGATTAAAGGTGTACACCACCACCTGGTAATGATATGTTCCACTTTTGGAAAAATAAAATAATTAGACAAGACGGTTGACAAGTTCCTAGGATATTATTGTGCTGTTGGTAAGCAGACCATACTTTATGAAGCAGTGTTCTAGATTACTAATTATAGAATCTTGGCTACACACTAGCTTCCCTATTTAAGAGCTTTGAAAAATTTCCACAGAAGACTGCTCTTAGGTGAAATCCATCAGAATATTAGGTCTTGGCATGTTAAAGCTCCTTGGCTTATTCTTATGCAGAGCCAAGTTTGAAAACACTCATCTAAATCTAGTCAGCTTTATATTTCTTTGGATACTTGTTTCTTTTCAGAAGGGAAAAAATAACAAACGCCCTGTGCTGGACTTAGTGGTGCATATTTGAAATCTCAGCACTTGGGAGGTAGAGGCAAAGGAATCATAAGTTCCAGCCTTTCCTTTGCTGTATAGTATATTTGAGGCCAGCCTGGGATTGATGAGACCCTGTTTCAAAAATATAGCTTCAGGAAGAAACTCTAATTAAACTCAATGCATCACATAAAAATGAAGGAAAGTAGGAGGGGGACTTGTTGAGAACAAAAATTCATTACATACACACACACACACATGCACACACACATTTTGTGTACATGTGTGTGTGTGTGTATTAAACTGTCAAGCAATAAACAAATTAAAACTTAAAACCAAACAAAATTCTTTTGTCCTTACAACTGCAAAAGTGCAGGTTTCCACCCATGAAAGGCCAATGTGTAAAGTCATGTTTTCTGGTAAACTATTGTTAACCTAGAGTGCCGGAAGTGTTGGAAGTGTTCTAAGCTTTAAGAGACATTTCAACGTTAATGATTTTTAGGGTGACTTTTGCTTTCTTAGCTCTGCCTAGTGTAATAATTGTGAGGCCAGAATGGTATAATGTGTGGGAGGAAGGTTAGGGAAGAAATAAACTCACATTTTTCTGGGGGCCACTTTATATAACATGATCAGTTGGAGAACAAGTTAGAAAGTGCTATAGAAATGGCCAGGTTGTAGTTTGGCTCAGGTCTCCGCAGACAACTCAACATATTATTTGTCTTTTGATCAATATATGCATATACATAGAATAAAATGTATTTTCAGTTCTTAGTAGTGGGAAAAAGAGAGTCAGGCTAGCCAAGGCAAATGATCCACACTGGGAAAGAGAACTCTGTCACAGAGATCAGGGACTGGGGTTGTGTGGAGCTCTGCATTTCCCAGTTGGGCAATCCTGATAGAAATCTTCTGCCCCGTAGGCAAGCAAAGGGAGGAAGCATAGCGGTGTGTAGGAGGGTGTGTGAAGGGCAGCATCTTGGCTGGCACCCCAGCTAGGGGCATACCAGAGGGAGAGCAGCCAAGGGAGGCTGAGCTCAAAGAGGAACAAAGAGTGGACTGGTTGGTGGCAGAGCTCAAAAAAGTTCTAGGCAAGATTCCTCCCTGGGCAGCAATTTTTACTGGCGTCACAACTGACAATCCTTTGGGGCAGCATGGAAAGAAGGCCAGATTGATGCCTGCTAAAAAGGCCATCCTTGTTGCATTACTGACCATTCTACTACAGGAGAGTTAACCCTCTTGAGACCTCTGGTCTTTCCACACTGGTCTCAGATTAGACCATTTTAAAAAAGAAAGAGCTGGTAAGGAGAATTAGTGGCTCTTCAGTGCTTTTTAGCAAGGGTCCTGTAAGAAATTTGTCAGTCACTCATCCCCTTCTGGAGAATCTCCAAAGACAAAAAAAGTGAAATGAGACCTCCTTTCAAACTTGGTTTATCCCCCTAGTCCTTGCTCCTTAGATGTCACCCTGTACTTCAGGCAACATTTCATTCTACCAGCTTGATAGGTTCAAAGGAGGAGAAATTAAAAAAAAAATACTTGGAAAGAAGGGTGTTTCTAAATGACAATTGTCAATTATGTACCATATATCTAAAAAAAAAAAAAAACAGAAGAAAGGATGTTTCACCTGATTCAATAAGACATAAAGGAGATAGCTGTTTGACATTGCACAATGGGGGCTGGAGAGATGACTCAGTGGTTAAGAGAACTACTCTTGCAGAAGACCCAGGTTTGATTTCCAGCACCCAAACACTGGCTAACAACTGTCCTTAACTCTAGTTCCAGGGGATCCTACACCCTCTTCTCACATCCCCAGGCATTGCATGGCATGGGTGCACCTACATACAATCAGGGTATATACTCATACACATAAAAATAAGGCTGGAGAGATGGCTCAAAGGTTAAGGGCACTAGCTGCTTTTGCAGAGGACCTGGTTTCAATTACCACACCCACATGGCAGGTGATGACCATCCTTAACTCCAGTTCCAGGAGAATCCAACACCCCCTTCTGATCTCTGTCAGCATTGCATGACACAGGTGGATATACACACATGTAGGCAAAACCCTTAAGCACATAAAAACAATAAATAAAATATTACAAACTAATTAAACTAAAAATTATTTAATGTTGCATAATGTATACATGTATCAATGCTCTATATGGTTATGTACAATTTGCATGTTTCCATTCATCTATGAAGAATAAAAATTTCAAAAATAAACAGCATAAAATTCGCAACCTCCTTGAATTACTTAGAAACTGAAGGACCAGTCTTCTAAAGTCCAAAATCTGGGCATTGCTGGTACTATTCTGGGAATCATTCTTGATGTATCTACTGCCATTGGCATAGATTCTCTCTGCTAAGCTGCCCCACTCATTCTTTTCCCCAAATCATAGACATGACACTTGTCTTTTTCCTAGTTGTCATAAAGTAAGTCGGAAACCCTTTTGAGAAGCATGGTACAGAAAAAGCCAGTTAGTTGTACAGTGTGGGGAAAAGTTCCAGGGTTGGATCATGTACTTTACCACTAACCAACTGTAGGTGTTTGGACAGCCCATTAAAATCCTTCCAACACAATCTTTATGTAAAAATGAAGTGAATAATGATAGCATCCATGCCTGAGGGTAGTTTTAAGGATTACCTCCTATATCCATAGACACAGTAGGGAATCAATAAATGGAGGCTATAAATTCACAGCACTGAACTTAAAAGAGAAATGTAAGATGAAATTATACAAGTTGCAACCTGAGATAATCACTGAACTATTAATAGAAATAGCCTTGAGCCATCTCTGCCTTAGGCTAGTTCAACTTCAAGGACCTGTTTGTAATTTATCTTTAAACTAGAGCCTGTGATACAGATTAAAGTTCCTAGTACTCACATAAGCTCATGACCTTGCACAAGTTGCTTCATTTCTCCCAGCTCAGTTTCTTTATCTGCATGAAGGGAACAATAGGAGAACTCAGCTCCTAGTATAGTAAAGATGTTATGGGCTTAGCACAATGCAAAGAAAAAGAAGGGATTCTGGCTATCTCCTACTCATACTGTCTTAGAATTGTTGTCTCTGGTTCATTGTCTCCTTCCACATCTAAGGAGTTCTTTCAACTCCTCTTGACAACCAGGTCCTCTAATGCTTTCTGGGAATAGTTGACCTGATTAATTTGCCACCTACCTTCAATCACTTTGCCGAAGAAGAAAAAAAAAAAAACAGAAGAAACAAGCATCCAGATCTATGGAAGAGCCTTGGCGTCTGGTGATTTCAAGGAGGAGTGTAGAATAAGAGGAAGAGATTGGAAACCTTTGCATTTGTGGGATTTTTGGCCCACCTTCTGCTCCTGCTATATGTAAGCAGGGTTTCTCCTGGAGAGAGGAAAGGTGTGTCAGCCCTGCTCCCTCCAGTGGTAGGGCCTGGAGAAGTCATCACGTAGTTGAACAGGTTGATTCTAAGAAGGCAGGGGAAGGGGAAATAATAGAACAATCTTCCACAGAGGTACCTCAAGGAAGAAGAAATATAACAATGACTACTACTACTACTACTACTAATAATAATAATAATAATAATGGGAATATTTAATGTAGTTCCCAAAGAGGAGGACCGATTTTTTTCAAGACATGAATAAGAATGATTAAGGATAATTCAATTAATAGATCCAAGGCTTATAAATTGTGAGTTCATCAGAAAAAGGGATAATCATGATTATAAAAGCTTACAGTTGTTATTATCTGCTCCCTACACATCGTGCATTGTGCTAAGTACTTAATATGTATTTTCTACAGAGCCCAACAAGGGCTGTTCAGGCTTAGAGAGATTAGATAACTTGTCCTCAGTCACAGAGCTAGCAAGTAGCAAAGCAGTACAAACATTCAGTTGATATGATTATGAAATCTATGCACTTTCCCTTGTACTGCGCAGTGACAATGGAGAAAAAGGAGCGGGCCTAGCTCTTTAGGACACTTTCCTGCCTCCCAGTCCCTCAGCAACAAATGTCTGCAGGGTTCTGTACACAAAACACTGGTTACCATGGGAGCCACTCGCTCTCCCCAGCCTCTTATTATGAGTCTTGAACCAGGGGGCTTCTGGAAAATACAATCCTCCCTCACTTCCACTAGGGTGGCAGATTCCCTACTGGGTAGAACAGTCTGGTACCCAGACAACCAGGTGTGTCATCTTCTCATAAATGTGTGAACTGAGAGACATGAGGAAAATTCCTCTTCCTTAATTACTAATGCTTGAAATTGGACCTTTGGAACATTCTGTCCTTTATGAAAATGCAAATACCTGTTTTGATTCATTTACACCACAGTGTGAATCTTTTACTTCATATTCTTTGATACTTCAGTCTAATGTACTTAGTGTTGTAGACAAAGCTCTTCTCTCCTTTAACTTCAGTTATTCCCAGTGCCCATTAGAAAACCTGCACTCTTTCCCAGCTCGAAGAAGTACTTTTTTGTGTATATGTTTGTTTTTTTGTTGTTTGTTTTTTTTTTCTGTGACAAGGTCTCACTCTGATTTTCAAATTTATCTGAAATTCACTATGTAGCTCAGGCTGTTCTTGAACTCACAGAGATCTGCCTGCCTCTGCCTTCTAAGTACTGGGATTATAGACATGACCCACTATGCCTAGCACTCAGAGAAGTTCTTTTAAAAAAATAGTTATTTATTTATAATTATGGGTATTTATTTATGCCTGTTTGAGTTTATGTACATCACATGTGTATAAGCACCTGGCAAGGCCAGAGAAGGGTTTCATATCCTCTGGAACTGCAGTTACAGGAAGTTGTGTGGTGTCTTATGTGGGTGCTAGGAATTGAATACAGGACCACTGAAAGAGCAATATGCAGTGTTAACTGCTGAGCTATCTCTCCTGTCCTCAGAGCAATTTTTATGTATTTTTCTGTGCTGGATTAAGCCTGGTTCATCTCTTTTCCACCTAATTACTAGTCATCAATCAAAATTCCATGCCCTTAACCATGGCAGCTTTATAGTTGCCTCAGGCGACTGTCCCTAGTCCTGTTACTAAATCTATAATGTTTGTCTAGCTTTCTATCCATCTGTGTAATGATGCATATATTATACACACGATATATAATACAGATGGCATGTATTTTATTTCACCTACATATGAAATAGTAGTTATTCAATAATAACAGGATCAAGAGCAATAAATGCACATGGTTAAAAGATGCAGACCACACAAGTTCATGGAATATAACGAACACTTCCATTGCAGTTTAATCTCACAGTTGAACAGTTTATTATATATTTTTCCAGATTTGTTTAATATATATTTAAGGATATCTATATGTATTTTGTTTTCACACAGCTAGGAGAGTGGTAGTTTGGTTCTTGTTTTCTTGTATATATGTATATATATATATATATATATATATATATATATACTAGAAAAGTGCGCATACTAGAAAAGTGTGCATATATATAGACATACATATGCACACTTTTCTAGTGTGATATGTATATATATACATACATATATTTATATATGTATATATGCAGGATGGGTGCATTCTGATATGTTTAGCTTTCCAGGAGACTGTCTTTTTTTTTCCTTTCTGTTGTTCTGGTTTGCTGCTGCCTTTGGTTTTCTTTGCTACTAGAAACAATGAACATCTTCTTACAACTTCATATTTACTTGTTTATATGAATATGATCCCAAGATCAAGTCTTCAAATAAAATTGCTGGGTTGAAAGACATGGATCTTTACAATATTGATAAGTATGTCAAATTGTCCTCCAAAGATATAGTATCAAGCTTTGCTCTGACTGCACATGAGAATTACTGCATCACTATACTCTCAAAAACATGGTTTTCAAAGAACTTTCTCACATTTTAAATGTGAGAGAGGAAGTTTTTCTCAGTACACTGATTTGCCTTAAAATTATATGCCTATTTGAGAGGAATTTTTATGTTCACTGGCCATTAATATTTCTCTTTCTGTTCAAATTCTTTACTCAATTTTCTATATACCTTCCTTTAATGAATTGTAAATACTGTGTGTATATCTCTTTAAAGTATCCTGTTATCATGTAAGTAAATACACATAAATATCTCTTAGTTTTCCACTTACCTTTTGGGTTGTTCATTTACTATTGCCATAGAGAAATGAATATCTGTAGTTAAAGGTATCAGTATTTTCCTTACCATATATCATTCCTAGTGAGAACAGTCACATTCATTGCAAGACTATATAAACAATCACTCTGTTTTCTCTTTTAAAATACTTAAACTGTTTAAACAATCAATTATTTTGGTGTAAGAGGTCAGGCAGTAATCTTGACATTTCATTCAAATATCTAGCCAGTTGTCTGATGGCTTTAAGATTTAAGAAGAAAACACACATTTATTGCTCTCCCTGACCAAGCTCTAGAGTTTCACCCAGAAAAGAACTATACATTATTAATGATTGTAACCTAATGTTGTGCTTGACACATAATGCTGCTTACTAAAGACATGTAGAATCAAAACCAGACACTGTTTCAAGTTCTTCTGCCACTGACTAAAATCTGCTTAAAGGCAATTAATAATATGTATGTGCCAGATTTTCTAAGCCTGCTGCTACCCAGTGGGAGCCTGTTCTCATCAGCTACTGCCTGTTACCTATAACCTCTTATCCAAACTACGTGATTAAAAAGACCAGGTAGATGTGACAAGTCTCTAATTAAATATTGCGGGTGCATAGTAAAAAGAAACATAATAAATCTCCATCTGGCTAAGAAGCCCCCTACTCCATAATTACTAGTACCTGAAATTCTATCTTTAGGACTTTATGTCCTTTATTAAAATGCAAATATCCTGTTGAGCTAGGTTTCTTTATACACTGATATCACTATGCGAATTTTTGTTCTATGATTCAATGCAGCACACTCACACAAGCACACACACACACGAGTAACAGCAGCAGCACACACAAAGTTTATGAATGCAATCTTGGAGAAGAAGGCTACCAAGAAACAGGCCATCATTAAAGAGTAGACCTGCAGCATACTCTACGTTAAAACCAGATACAAGTTCTGATTCTCCTTCTGTTAGGTCAAATGGGGCTCGGTTCGTTTCGGCTAATGTAGAGATAAATCATATGAGGGCTAAAGGTCAGAATGGAAGAATAAATCAAGTTTGTTCTTGTGAGTAGGATAATATGGTTAGGGAAAATGATCCATTTATTGTTAAAACAGATAAAATAATAATTGCGAGTGTTACTTCATAGGAGATAGTTTGGGCAACTGCTCGGATGGCTCCAATAAGGGAATACTTTGAGTTGGATGCTCAGCCTGATCATAGGATTGAATATACAGCTAGGCTTGACAAAGCTAAAATAAATAGGGCTCCAAGGTTGAGGTTTGTTAGTGGGTGGGGTGTTGGTAGTGGAATTCAGAGAGAAAGTGCTAGTGTGATGGCTAAGGTAGGAGCAAAAATAAATAGGGAAATGGATGAAGCTGATGGGCGGAGGGGTTCTTTGGTGAAGAGTTTTATAGCGTCAGCGAATGGTTGGAGAATTCCGTATGGTCCTACAATGTTAGGACCTTTTCGGAGTTGTATATAGCCCAGAATTTTTCGTTCTGTGAGGGTTAAAAAGGCTATAGCAAGTAAGATAGGAAAGATAACGAGAATAATATTTAAAAAGTATATTATTAGAGAGAGGATTTGAACCTCTGGGAATAAGGTTTTAAGTCTTACGCAATTACCAGGCTCTGCCACGCTAATTAAGCCCTTGTCTTGGGCTGTGTTTGTATAAAATATATTGAGATGAATTCATATAATATTTAAGAGCGCTTAAGTAAAGTGGGCTCTATTTCTCTTGTCCTTTCGTACTGGGAGAAATTATTATAATAGATAGAAACCGACCTGGATTACTCCGGTCTGAACTCAGATCACGTAGGACTTTAATCGTTGAACAAACGAACCCTTGTTAGCTGCTGCACCAACAGGATGTCCTGATCCAACATCGAGGTCGTAAACCCTATTGTCGATAAGGACTCTTAAATAGGATTGCGCTGTTATCCCTAGGTAACTTAGACGTGGTCCGTTTGAAATCAATATCATTTTGGGTCAAATAATTTGCCGAAGGTTTAATAGTTTTTGAGACACGAGTATCACTCCCGCAAATTTATTTTAGTCATCCTGTCGAGACGGCCTTTTTTTTTATACTAGCCGCGGTCACCCCCCCACCCCACCCGCCCCTTNGATTATAGACATGACCCACTATGCCTAGCACTCAGAGAAGTTTTCTTTTAAAAAAAATTATTTATTATAATTAATGTGTATTATTATGCCTGTTTTGAGTTTATGTACATACAGTGTATAAGCACCTAGCAAGCCAAAAGGTATCAGATCCTCTGAACTGCAGTTACAGGAAGTTGTGTGGTGTCTTATGTGGGTGCTAGGAATTGTAATACAGACACGAAAGAGCAATATGCCAGTGTTAACTGCTGGACTATCTCTCCTGTCCTCGAGCAATTTTATGTATTTTCTGTGCTGGATTAAGCTGGTTCACTCTTTTCCACCTAATTACTAGTCATCAATCAAAATTCCATGCCCTTAACCATGGCAGCTTTATAGTTGCCTCAGGCGACTGTCCCTAGTCCTGTTACTAAATCTATAATGTTTGTCTAGCTTTCTATCCATCTGTGTAATGATGCATATATTATACACACACATATATAATACAGCATGATGTATTATTTCACCTACATATGAAATAGTAGTTATTCAATAATAACAGGATCAAGAGCAATAAATGCACATGGTTAAAAGATGCAGACCACACAAGTTCATGGAATATAACGAACACTTCCATTGCAGTTTAATCTCACAGTTGAACAGTTATATATATTTTTCCAGATTTTTAAATATATATTTAAGGATATCTATATGTATTTTGTTTTCACACAGCTAGGAGAGTGGTAGTTGGTTCTGTTTTCTTGTATATATGTATAATTATATAATATATATATATATTATATATTTTTTTATTTTTATGTGTGTATATGTATGTCATATATATGACATACATATGCACTACTTTTCTAGTGTGATATGTATTATATATACCTACAATATTTATATATGTATATCTATATGCAGGATGGGTGCATTCTGATATGTTTAGCTTTCCAGGAGACTGTCTTTTTTTTTCTGTTGTTCTGGTTGCTGCTGCCTTTGGTTTTCTTTGCTACTAGAAACAATGAACATCTTCTTACAACTTCATATTTACTTGTTTATATGAATATGATCCCAAGATCAAGTCTTCAAATAAAATTGCTGGGTTGAAAGACATGGATCTTTACAATATGAAAGTATTCCAAATGTCCTCCAAAGACTTATGTATCAAGCTTTGCTCTGACTGCACATGAGAATTACTGCATCACTATACTCTCAAAAACATGGTTTTCAAAGAACTTTCTCACATTTTAAATGTGAGAGAGGAAGTTTTTCTCAGTACACTATTTCCTTTAAAATTATATGCTTATTTTTGAGAGAATTTATTGTTCACTCCATTAAATTTCTCTCTTTCAATTTCTTTACTCATTTCATATACCTTCCTTTAATGAATTGTAAATACTGTGTGTATATCTCTTTAAAGAGTCCTTATCAAAGTAAATTAACACATAAATATCTGTCTTAGTTTTGTCCATTAACCTTTTGGGTTGTTCATTTACTATTGCCATAGAGAAATGAATATCTGTAGTTAAAGGTATCAGTATTTTCCTTACCATATATCATTCCTAGTGAGAACAGTCACATTCATTGCAAGACTATATAAACAATCACTCTGTTTTCTCTTTTAAAATACAAAACTGTTTACAATCAATTATTTTGGTGTAAGAGGTCAGGCAGTAATCTTGACATTTCATTCAAATATCTAGCCAGTTGTCTGATGGCTTTAAGATTTAAGAAGAAAACACACATTTATTGCTCTCCCTGACCAAGCTCTAGAGTTTCACCCAGAAAAGAACTATACATTATTAATGATTGTAACCTAATGTTGTGCTTGACACATAATGCTGCTTACTAAAGACATGTAGAATCAAAACCAGACACTGTTTCAAGTTCTTCTGCCACTGACTAAAATCTGCTTAAAGGCAATTAATAATATGTATGTGCCAGATTTTCTAAGCCTGCTGCTACCCAGTGGGAGCCTGTTCTCATCAGCTACTGCCTGTTACCTATAACCTCTTATCCAAACTACGTGATTAAAAAGACCAGGTAGATGTGACAAGTCTCTAATTAAATATTGCGGTGCATTAAAAAGAAACATAATAAACTCCATCTGGCTAAGAAGCCCCCTACTCCATAATTACTAGTACCTGAAATTCTATCTTTAGGACTTTATGTCCTTTATTAAAATGCAAATATCCTGTTGAGCTAGGTTTCTTTATACACTGATATCACTATGCGAATTTTTGTTCTATGATTCAATGCAGCACACTCACACAAGCACACACAACACACGATAACAGCAGCAGCACACACAAAGTTTATGAATGCAATCTTGGAGAAGAAGGCTACCAAGAAACAGGCCATCATTAAAGAGTAGACCTGCAGCATATTCTACGTTAAAGCCGGATACAAGTTCTGATTCTCCTTCTTGTTAGGTCAAATGGGGCTCGGTTCGTTTCGGCTAATGTAGAGAAAATCATATGAGGGCTAAAGGTCAAATGGAAGAATAAATCAAGTTTGTCTTGTGAGTAGGATAATATGGTTAGGGAAAATGATCCATTTATTGTTAAAACAGATAAAAATAATAATTGCGAGTGTTACTTCATAGGAGATAGTTTGGGCAAATGCTCGGATGGCTCCAATAAAGGAATACTTTGAGTTGGATGCTCAGGCTGATCATAGGATTGAATATACAGCTAGGCTTGACAAAGCTAAATAAATAGGGCTCCAAGGGTGAGGTTTGTTAGTGGGTGGGTGTTGGTAGTGGAATTCAGAGAGAAAGTGTAGTGTGATGGCTAAGGTAGAGCAAAAATAAATAGGGAAATGTGATGAAGCTGATGGGCGGAGGGGGTCTTTGGTGAAGAGTTTTATACGTCAGCGAATGGTTGGAGAATTCAGTATGGTCCTACAATGTAGGACCTTTTCGGAGTTGTAAATAGCCCAGAATTTTTCGTTCTGTGAGGGTTAAAAAGGGTATAGCAAGTAAGATAGGAAAGATAACGAGAAAATATTTAAAAAGTATATTATTAGAGAGAGGATTTGAACCTCTGGGAATAAGGTTTTAAGTCTTACGAATTACCAGGCTCTGCCACGCTTAATTAAGCCCTTGTCTTGGGCTGGTGTTTGTATAAAATATATTAAGATGAATTCATATAATATTAAGAGCGCTTAAGTAAAGTGGGCTCTATTTTCTTGTCCTTTCGTACTGGGAGAAATTATTATAATAGATAGAACGACACGGGTGCACAAACCAGCATGCAGACAGTACATTGATACACATACAGAAATAAATAAAAAAAAAAAAAAAAAGAGTACAGGAAGGACCTCAACGGGGGAGTACAAGAAGGATCACTGGGGGCCTGGGCAGCAAGAGAGGTGCATGGAGGTCACTAAGACTCATGTTCTAACATTGGCATTTTAATGTACGAAGCTCCTTAATCACAAACTACATCATCCCACTCACCTCTTTCTGAACCTCAGCAATCTAAGCTTTCTACACTCATTGGACATATTTGTAAGGGACTATTTCGATTAGATAAGTTCACATGAGTCATTAGGGGCTAATTTTGTTTAAGCATTTCTGAGAATTTTAGCTTAAAAGAGCATTTAGATATTATAATTTTTCTTTGAAGAACCTGATAGCTGATTCTAGTGCCCAACATGCCTTCTTGTCCACTGTTGACCGCAAATTTAGCATCTGCTTGAATAAAAGTACTTTAGGGGAGAAAGGGGTCAAGGAAAAAAGTCAAGATGAACTTGAGCATGCTTTTGATTTAAGGATTTGAAATGTATATTGTAAAGCCCTTGTCCTCAATTTTCCCTGGCTGGAAAGAAACCTAAAGTTTAAGGATCTTAAATTGGTGTTACAGGTAAACTTGCAAGCCTGCTCAGCTTCCGAACCTGAGCACATTGGGGTTTGACGTCAAAGAGCAATGGAGGTCAGGAAAATCATTTTACTGGTTTATTATAATCTTTCTCTATGGGCACAGATCATTCTTCACAGGCCCTGGTCACTTCAGACTGAGCTTCTTCCATCACAAGCTGTTTTTCATTTCCTAGTTTGTATGAAAAATTGACTATAAAAGCCTATGTATGAGCAATTTGTTTATTGCTAATCTATCCCTAGAGTTGAAGGGACTAAAATAATGAACGTGCTCTGAAATTAAGGGACTGCCCTTATTAAAAGTGTAAATTCAATGGAAGGTGCCATATTTGAATTAATAACCATTCATGTCTCACTGTGAATTATATTGGTACTCCACCATACAGAAGCTTTGAGAACAGTCCACAAAAGAGCAAAGAATAAAAACAACAGAACAGAAATGGAAATAGGGCACTACAATCTTGAGCATCAGGAGTAGGGTCAGGGTGATTTAGAGCCAAGCTTACAAAGACCCCCCCGGAACAAGAAATGGATAACACTAGAAATATCTCAACAACATTAGTAACATGCCCAATCTCACTCTGAGGCAACCAAGGGTAAACCAAGATCTCTTCTGAACTATCATGTAATGTTACCAAAAGTTTCAACTGCTATCTTCGGTCCACAGAAATCTCAGCTCAGGGACTGTTTGTGAGACACAGTTGGCCTTTTTGTGTCTTGTTTTTACTGCCTGGTTTCTCCTTCTCTATATTTTTTTAATTTACTTATTTATATATATTTTTATATAAATCTAGACCCATGTCCTTCCCATCCCCCCACCCCACCAGAGCTCATGTATCCTGCCAAACATACTTTTCATCTCTTGGTTTCTCCTTCTCTATATTTTTTTAATTTACTTATTTATATATATTTTTATATAAATCTAGACCCATGTCCTTCCCATCCCCCCACCCCACCAGAGCTCATGTATCCTGCCAAACATACTTTTCATCTCTTTCTCAGTCTTTCTCAATATTCTCCATGAGGAAGTTGACTGTTTTGAGCAGAAGTTCATTGTTTCAGTCAGTTCTTTGGTGCAGTCCTTTATACTGTTGTTGTTGTTGCTGTTGTTGCTGTTGTTGTTGTTGTTTCCAATATGCATCACTCCCAACTACTTGGACAAAAGCTCAAGGGGCCGTGCACAAGAAATACTTACAACTAGGTAATTGGCACTAGCATCCACAGATGAGGGATACCATTCATTGTTTGTTTTTCTGGGACTGTGTTACTTCACTCAGCATGATGTCCTCTAGCTCCAGCCATTTTCCTGCAAAGCTCATGATGTCCTTTCTTTACTGCTGCATAGAAATCCATTGTGTAGATGTACCACATTTTCTCTATCCACTTATCAGTTGAGGGCATTTGGGTTGGTTCCAGCTCTTTGCTATTGTGAAGAGAGCTGAAATAAACATGGCCATGCATGTTTCTCCGTGGTGGGGTGAGTCTTGAGGGTATATGCCTAGGAGTGGTATGGCTGGGTCGGGTGGCAAGTTAATTCCAAGTTTTTCAAGGGTTCTCCACTCTGCTTTCCATAGTGGTTGTACAAGTTTAATTCCCACCAGCAGTGGATGAGTGTTCCCCTTTCCCCACAACCTCTCCAGCACTTGGTATCATTTGTTTTCTTGATCCTAGCCAGTCTTATTGGAGTAAGATGATATCTTAAAGTGCTTTTGATTTGCATTTCTTTAATGATTAGTGATTTTGAACACTTCTTAAGGTGTTTCTCAGCCATCTTTAATTCCTCACTTGTGAAGTCTCTGTTCATCTCTTTGCTCCATCTATTGAGTGGGTCATTTGTTTTCTTTCTTCTTTATTTTTTTGAGTGTTATATTTTGGAAATCAATGCTTTGTCAGCTGTCTGGGTGAAGGTTTCCTCCCACTCTGTGGGATCCCACGTTCCCTTCCTTGAGTGTTTCTTTGATGTACAGAAGCTCTTGAGTTTTAAAGGTCCCCTTCCTGGTCCCCCTTTGTCAACTGCCAACCTAATTCTGCGCAGCTGCTGTATGCATTTTCAGGAGTCTTTTCCTCTGGCTCTATGTCTTGTCGTCTGTTGCCAACTTTTCTTTCTATTGCCTTCAGAGTTGGGTTTCACATTGAGATCACATTGAGATCTTTGATAAACTTGGAGTAGATTTTTGTACAAGGAGAGAAGTAGGGTTTAATTTGAATCTTGATCCTCGATATGAGTGGTGATTCAGTTTTGCCAACCCACTTGCTGAAGATGTTGTCTGTTCTCCATTGTGTCCTTCTTGGCCCCCTTGTCAAGTTGAGATGGTCGAAATTGTATGTGCTCAAGTTTGGAATCTGGGTTTTGTTCCATTGGTCAAAGGTCTGTTTTGTGCCCGTACCAGGCTTTTTTTCCGGACTATACCCTGTAGTATTAGTTTGAAGTCTGGTATAGAGATCCCCCTGTGTAGGTCTTTTCAATCAGGGTTGTTCCGGTCATATATTATGGGGTCTTTGTTTCCAAAATGTGAATTTAACGATGTTTTTTTTTTTCCAAGCCTATAAAAAATTCTTGGGGATTTTGATTGGGATTGCCGTTTAAATTCATACAAGAGTTTCAGTCACTGAAATTTTTACCATGCTAATCTTCCCAATTGCGCATGGGAGTTTAGGTTTTTCCATCTTTTGATTGTCTTCTTCAATTTTTTTCTTTAA
>VZQC01001057.1:219135-248373 GCA_009823505.1 Rhizomys pruinosus
GGAGCTTGTCATTCTCTCTCTCTAGGTCCTTCTTGAGTTCTTCATTCTCTTTTCTTAGTTCTTTGATTTGCTCTTTATAATCTTGTAGTTCTTTAAGTATGTTCCCAATTGTGTTTCTGATATCTGTGTCCTGGGGCATCCCCAGGGGGATCCCACTGTAGTAGTCTTCTATAGGGTTGGTAGAGCTTGGTGTGGGATTATCCTGCCCCTCTCCCCTGTTGTCTCTTTGTTCGTGTCCCTGGCATATGGGCTTCTCTTTGCCTGTATTCAGGTATGAGTCCTAAATGCCTCTTCACTGTGTTGAAGGCTTGCTTTGCTTGCCTCCTTCAGATGCCTTCGTTATCCCAGTTGGTGGGGGTGGGGTGGGGGGCGGGGTGGTTGGGGGGTGTACCTGTGCTTCAGCTGGTCTCAGGAGATCTCAGATCTCAAGACTCATACAATCCTACCTTTTATACCAGCTGGGAGGATAACTCCGCCCCCGCAGCCACAAAAGCCAATTAAACCAAAGACAACTGGATTAACGGATTAACTAGATTAAGCCAATCAACAAGCAGCCTTACTGAAGCACCCAGCTCCTACCTACCTACCTGTGCTTGCTTCAGCTGGTCTCAGATCCCTTCTCTATGTTCTTTGTGGTCAGTTCTGAACCCTGCTTTACCAGCTCCCTACTTAATCAACTGGTGCAGATAATCGAGAGAAGGTAAAAATACATCTCTTAAAAGTCCCCATTTCCCCAGGTACTTTCTCATTTGTTTTGCTCCTTTAACCTACGACCTTTGAGATAAAGATTACCATCCCATTTTGACAGACTGGCAAACTGTAGTCAAGATGGTTTGAGAAAATATTTAAGACAAGCCACGATTTTGACATGGGTCTGATGATTCAGAAGATTGAGAAGAAATATGAAGCAGGAATAATTTATGCTGTCAGATATATTTGCATATTAAAAAGAATTCCATTTTATAAAGGACAAACTGACTAATATTGGAAATGTCATGTAAAACAGAAAGGCTGATACAATTTATGCTTTGAGATAAGAGGTCTTGTCTTTTTCACATTAATCCAAGCAGGTGTTTATCCATTAGCCTTTCCTCTTTCCCTAACATGGACGAATATAACACTAGCAAGGCTAGTTCTAACACTGAACTGCTTTTTCCCTTTCTAGAATTACTCTGCAAACCATGGCAGAAATACAAAGGTCAGGTTCTAGACTCTTTTCCTTGGTTCAGTCTTTGCATAAAGGTAGAGAGTTCAACATACATTTGAAGAGTTAAATAGAATGTGTGGAATTTGTCTAGACCCTCAAGTTGCAAAGATGTCTGGAGAGAAAGTGTTTTGTTGCTGGAAGAACAATGGAAACTAATCCCACTCTCCTCTTGTCCTGTCGTGGAGGCTACCGTAAAACAATACCCACTCCTTTGCCACCTTAACATTGATGAGTCATTAAGTTCTTTATTTCTAATTTCAATAAATTAAAATAAGGACTCAGACTTTCTAATAGAGAAAATTATATTTATCTAGTCACTTAATGAAAACTGCATCATTGAAGGCTTGCGGTACCTAAGCACTCGGAGCACTGTAGATTAATTTTATTAAGTTGTTTTGCCTTCAGGATACCAACCATCCACTCTCAGTTTTATTAGATGAAAACTCATCAGGCGTGCATGTTAATTTTATACTGAATCTGAAATTTCCAGCTGCAAATCACGTTTTTCTTTTCTTTAATGAAACTCCTATGACACTGCAGAGCACTCTTTCCCCTCTTCTCTAACCAAACCCCTGACCAGTATCATTTACAATACATTCCAGTTCTAGAAAAAAAATTTTGCCTTCTCATGCTCAATTTCTGTCTGATCCAGAATACAAAATTTTTGGATCTGTAGAAATATTTGAAATTTAAGATCTGGATGTTCATGAGACTTAAAGCAATGTTCTCTGAAGAGAATCAGTTTAAGAAGCTATCCAAGAATTTGGTACATTCTTCACCACCTGTGGGTTCAAAAGTTCATGTCATCAACTTTAATAAAATTCCATTATTTTTTATTTATATGTATGAGTGATACTACCACAGGAGACTGGCAGTATCAAGGGAGAAATGGGGAAAATGGGGATACTTCAAATGGACAAGATATGGAGGGAGGGCTAGACAGGGAAGGGGAGAGAGAGATAAATAATGCCTAGCTAGGGTAAAAAACCTGAGGGAATCATATTAGTCTAACAATCTATTGATGATTACACATAATATCTCTACATGAGTCCATGTACAAAGCTGAAGGCTACATAACAAGAAGTAGTTCCACACAAGAGAAACCTTCCTTTGACTTGTTGGCCAGAGTAGTCCAAGAGACATCCAAAATCACATAGACTATTGACACAGCCCTTGATTGGCTCCCAGAACCTGAAGGTAAGACTTTATTGCTGAAGGCAGGACATACTTTGGAGTCCAGATTTGGAGCATTGGAGTTGGAACTGACCTGGAAACCACCTCCCCTGAAAACTAGCTCTCATAGCTGTGGAGAGCACTATGCAAGCTGTTAAGGGAGAACATCAATTAGTGGTCCAACATCATTTAAGACCAAATATCCACATCAATGAGCAGCAGGACATAACAGCATTGGTGCAATAGTGGCAGTTTTACCTTGGGGTAATCAATCCCTAACTAATTGGACCTAAAGCCCATTCAGTGGGAGGCAACTCATGCATGGCACTGTAAACATAGCCAGATGCACACAACTGGAGAAGTCATAGATCTTATAGAAATCCCCAAGGTTGACACATCCCTAGGCTAAGATAACATCTTACTAACTGCAAAAGAGGTATCCTTATATTTACAGACAAATATCCCAGAGACCAGACAATAAAGAAATTACTTTTGCACCAGATAAAGAATAGTACAGAGTCCCACAACTGGACACACACAGACATGGTCTGTGAATTTCTCATGCCTAAGCAACATATAAACATACAATGCAACCTCTATACAGAAGGCCCATGCAACATAGAACAAGGAGCTAAGAGGACATTAATTAACTCTTGTTAAGCAAGCTCCCCTATGCAACAGGAGGCCAGGAACTCAAAAGGACATGAACGGCCAAATTGTGGGGACTAGGAGTCTACAGAGTGTGGTTCCATGCACAGGGGGCCTATATTCAGCTTCACCTACCCAGGGCTCAGGGAACATTGAGGAAGAGGGGATGGAAAAATTGTAAGTGGTGCAAGATCAAATGTAAATAAGTCTTACAAGCTCTTATGACCCAGTTCATATGAACCTGCAGCATTGGTTTCAGCAGGCCCAAGAGTCATGCAAACTCAGCCAGACAAAAACCCAACATAGAAGTGCAGAAATAAGTAGCAGAACCGAATCTTTGCTTAAGAAATATTGGCAGCTGATTGTGTTTGGGAGAGGAAGAACTGACCTTCTTTAGGAGAAGGACTCCAGATAAGCTGACTAGAGCTCAGGGAATAATCTGGCACTGAGGAGTGGGAGGGGAGAGTAGTTTGGTGCAATGACCCTAGCACAAATTGCAGAATACGCGAACTCCAGGCCAGGGAGGACGCAGGAAGGCATCAGTGGAGAAGCAGATACAAAGCTGATTATGACTGACTGAAAAACTATGTAGGGAATACACAAAAATCCAATAAAAATTTATAATAATAACAAATTTATTATTTTTGTGTGTATGAGTGTATTGCTAACATGTATGTAAGTGCAGCCATTCCATGCAATACCCACAGAGACCAGAAGAGGGAGTTAGATTCCCTGGAATTGGATTTGAATGTTATCTCTCATGTGGGTGTTGGGAACCAAACCCAAGTCTTTTCCAAGAGCAGCCAGTGCTCTTAACTGCTGAGCCATCTCTTCAGCCTCATCAGCAGCTTTTAGAAGTGACTAACAGTAACTGTAGCTCATTTTTAGAGGTGCATTAGCATCATTCCCTTTGAACCCAACTCATCCTTCACAAACAGTTTATGGAGTGTTAAATTTTGTCCAGTTTACCTGTTTACCTGAAGCATTTCCTGGGAAATTGTTTTGGGATTAGGGATGTTTCTCTAGGCGGAGGTGTGACTATAATTGACCTATCTCATAGAATGTGACTAAAGGATACTAGGCTTGTATATCTGGTTTCTTTTCCACCACAATTTCCCAGAATCCACAGTAAATATAATTTAAATGAATAAATTCACAATAAAATTTGAAAATAAGAAGTGTATTTAAATATTGCAAATTTTGTGTAGTCATTTTGAGTCACAGGGTGGGTGGAGAGAGTAAGATTAATGAAAAAAAGCACAGCCTATGACATATATAGCAGATGTTGGTTGAAGAACATGGGTATTACTCCAGATGCTCTCCAAGCCACAGATAGATGTAGATAAAATATGTGAGTCATGGAAGAGGGTAATCATTTATGTTAAGGCACTCCATTTTGAGTAGGGGTTTTATGCATTCATTCTTTCCCCTATTCTGCCAGGTAGTAAGTAGCATAAGTGTTTTCCTCATGCTAGAACAATTATTATGCACATTTGTTGCTGGAGAAGCAAGACTCAGACCCCAATAGCTGGTCACACTCAGGAGATACAGGAAGCCCAAATGCCCAGAGGGTAACTATGCATTCCACTCAGCATCATGACCCTTTTGTCCAACTCTTGAGTTTTCAGGCTGTGACAAATAGAAAAGGTAACTATCAGCAAAATGACAGCAAAGTGAGGATCTCCAGACCCAAGGAAAGCAATAAACAAAAATCAACAAACATTTAGTGAAAACCAGTATCATCAACAGAGGTTTCAATTTTATGATCATGACAAACACCATCGCCCCCCTCCCACACACCAAAACCAGATTCAATATAAGTTAGAGAAGAAGAACAACAAAAAAACGGAAGGAATAATTGAAGAGTGATTAATAGTATAAAATTTCTCTGACTTGAAGAAAGACAAAAGTCTTCAAATAGAAATTGCTAAGAAGATAACTTGATAAAAAATACAATATTTTCATAACAAATAAATGATGTATGTCTTGGGTGATAGATAAAGGAGTTACCAGGAGTGTTCATTATACATTATATTGTTTTTATATTGAAATATAACACTGTATCACATATGTATGTACAATTGCTATGAATTAATTAAAACTAAAAGTATATTTTAAAATATGTCTATACTGAAGGCATGTCATGAATAAATTCCATACAATGAAACTTTTGAAAATTTCCAAAACAGCATGAAAGCTACCTACTCACAGAAAAATTAGCAACAAGCTAATATCAGATTGCTCAACAATACTCAGTATTAGGAAATACTAATATATTAAGTTCAAATTTATGAGAAAAATGATTTGAATGCAATAACACTATACTGTTAAAGAAAAGCCAGGCATGGTGGTGCATGCCTTTAATCCCAGTACTCAGGAGCCAGAAGCAGACAGATCTCTATGAGTTCAAGGACAGTCTGGTCTACATAGTGAGTTCCAGGTTAACTGGGGCTGCAGGGAGTTCCTGTCACAAAAAAAAAAAAAAAAATACAAAAACAAACAAAACCTAAAACATTTAAGTATGAGGGGGAGGATTGTCATAGGATGAATTTTTTTTCCAGAAATTCAAAGACAGTAATTTTACAGGCTATAATTTATCTTTGAATGAATTACTAGGAGATTGTAGTCTAGAAAAATGAAAATCTGTTTAAAGAGACAGATTTGGAGTAAAGAAAACAACAGTGAGCAAGGAAACCAGTATAAGTTATAACTAAATCTAAATAATTATTGTTATAAAAACAATGATTGGGGGGGCTGAGAGATGGCTCAGTGGTTAAGGGTATGGGCTGCTCTTGCAGAAGACCCAGTTTCAATTTCCAACACCCACGTGGCAGCTAACAACCATCCATAACTCCAGTTCCAGGGTAATCTGATGCCCTCTTCTGACTTCTGTGTACATTCCATGACATGGGCGCACTTACATCCATGCAGGCAATACACTCATACATTCCATGACATGGGCGTGCTTACATACATGAAGACTATACACTCATAAAATAAAATAATAAATAAAATATTTTTTAAAATAATGATATTTGTTAAATCTAGATGATCACAATGGTAGATCATGGATCTTAGGAGAAAAGAGAAAAGGAATGCAAAATAACATAGAGTGAGGAATTAGAAAACGTTAAATTCTAGAAATGCATGGGCAGTAACTGATAAAACATTTTTAAATCATTTTTATTTTTTTCTATTTAATTTTGTTACTCCAAAATATACATCTATACACTCCACACATATACCATGTTTATAAAGTCTGAAAATAAACTATAGTTTAATTCCAAAACACATTTAGGGATTCACAGTTTAACAGTAAGCTTGCATGCAGGTAAAAATACATTTAACTTTACATTCCTAAATTACATAGCATGTTGATCTATGTTTTGATGTGCTTTTTAAAAAGAGCTTTATTCTTTCTCATAAATCTTAGGAATGAGGAAAATAGAGACACAAACTAAATGATAGAAATTTTTAAAATAAGGTAACTACTACAATGTGAATAGTACTGGCACACAAAACTTAGAACAGTTATTTGAAAAGGCTACTAAAATATACAAACCTTCATGGTACTCTATGTAAGAAAACCAGATATAAGTGTAGATAACCAATATGTGGAACAAAATAGTGAAAATAGCTATGTATTTGTACATGTATATATAGTTTAAAGGTCAGTTAAGTTTAGTTATGGATAATTTTATGATAATAAAATTTCAAAATCAATAACATACCCTTTTCTAAAAAATAAAACATTAAAATTGGCTCAAGATGTAGAATGCCTGACCTGACCAATAATTAAGAGAGTAGTCACAGATCTACCTCTTAAAAATGACACAGAGCCCAAAAGTTGAGAAGGAGAGAAGGATATGTTCTACCACATCTTTAAGGAACAAAGAAATACATGAGAAATATTGTCAACCCACACTGCAAGTCTAGAAAGATTTTTATGCCCAAAATTGGAAAGAATAGCAAGAAAAAGAAAATTATGTGGCCTATCTTGCTTCTGAAGATATACGCAGAATACTAAATAGAATATTAGCAATTCAAATCCAGCAATGTATTAAAAGAAAAATACACCATGAGTCATGACCTCTAAGTATTTCCCCATGAGCTAAATATGGCTTAATGTTAGGGAGCTTATTTGTGAAATTCATGAAATTAGCAAACTGACCGATAATTACATAATCATTTAAATAAATGTACCAAATTATGTCATGAAACTTAGTATTCTCAGTATGACACACACTATTCTAGCAGATCTTATTTTAATATTAATAAAACATTACTGCTTTCATTTAGTAGATTGAGCTTACAGTTGAAACACATTATTTCTTATGTTATGTTCTTTCTTGTTGATTGCACCTCACTGGCTATTTGATTCTGGTAATTCTATCTAATTAATTGTAAGTATTTTTACTCTATTTCTATTTCTTTGGTGCTCAATTTGGCTTTATTATTTCAGACAGTAGTTCCTTCTATCTTATAGTTCATTTGATCTTTGATTAACATTTCTACCCTGCTTCCTCTGGAACCTTATATACAATGTAAGCATATTTACATTTTTAAACCTTTAAAACTCTGATTAAATTAACGCTTTGATGTATGTAGTAATGTATTTGTAGAATCATGCTTAAAAAGTCACTTGCTAAAGGCACCCTGTGCCAGTGTCAAAATAAAAATAACAATAAATGCATTGACTGGAGTTAGCTTCCTAATCTTTCAGCTCTTTTGAAGCTTTAGGAATACATCTGAGCACTTAATATTGACTCAATTAACACTTCTATAAATAATTAACACTTAACTAACATCTAAAGGGAATAAAATATCTTTAATTTGTGACAGATAGCTGTCAAAAATGAAGAGCAAACATAATATTTAATGATGAAATAAGAGAATTCCCATGAAAGAAAACAAAAATAAATGTTGAATATTTTTGCTTTCATTTGACATTGTACTGGAAATCTAAGCAAATTCAGTGCTATAAAGAAAAAGAAAAATATTAATATTTAGAAAGAATAAAAAACATTGTTATTTACCTTGAAAAACCAGAATGAACCAATGGAAATTGACTAGATCCAATTGTGAAGTTTTTGTTTAATTTTTTTTTGGTCTTTTAGAGACAGGGTCTCCCTGTAGCTCTGGCTGTCCTGAAACTTGCTATATAGACGAGGCTGGCCTTGAACTCACAAAGATCCTCTGCCTCCCAAGTGCTAGGATTAAAGGCATGCCCCACCACACCCGGCGTTTTTGTTTAATTTTAATTCTTAGGGCCAAACACAATGTTGAGCCCATTGTGAGAACTCAAGTAATATTTGATTCATGAATAAAACAAAACAACCCTTTAGAATATTTTACAGGAAAACATCTCATTCATAATAGGAAACAATGAAGAAATATTTAGAAAGAACAACAATAAAACATCTAAATCTCAAATACCTTCTAAGTCATATTCAATGTCTACCTAAAAATAGACATAAAAATAAAGAATTTCTAAGCATAGTCTTAAAAGAAGAATTAATAAGTCAAGAGAAATAATATTTATATATGGAATGAATCATTGTTACAGAAATGTCCTTTCTGAACAAATTAACTTATAAATTCAAAGTAATTATGATGAAATTGTACATAGGAATCGGTAGAATTTGAAGCAGATTCTAAAATTCATCCATAAGAAGAACTACAGAAATAACTAAGGCAACTTTGTGAAAAAAATGGAGATTTATTTTATCAGATATCAAAATATAATAGAAAGCTATAATTATTCCAACAATGTAGTATTGATTCAAGAATAATGAAAGAGATCATTGAAACAGAACGCAAGGCCCTAAAGTAGATATATGTAAATAATCGCAACTTAGTATATGATAAAGATGCATCTGAAATCAGTGGGGAGAAAATAAAGCTTTGAAACTATATTGTTAGGACACTCAGTGATTAGAAAATATTATCTAAAAATGTCCTTTCTACCTAAACTTGTATACAGATTTAATGCAATCCCAATCAAAATCCCCAAGAGCTTCTTCACAGGTTTGGAAAAAAAAAAACAAAACCTCGATTTCATTTGGAAAAACAAAAGACCCCGAATAGCCAAAGCAACTCTGGGTGAAAAGAGCAATACAGGGGGGATCGCTCTACCAGACATCAAACTATACTACAGGGCTATAGTCATAAAAACAGCCTGGTACTGGCACAAAAACAGACCAGTTGACCAATGGAATAAAACAAAAGATCCAAACATGAGCCATACAATTTCAAGAATTTCAGCCATCTCATATTTGATAAGGAGGCCAAGAAGACAAATTGGAGGAAAGACAAAAACAGCTTCACAAGTGGTGTTGGCAACTGGATCACACATGTAGAAGATGAAATTAAACCCTACCTCTCCCCTGTAACAAAAGTCCAATTTCCAGATGGACAAAGACCTCAATGTGAAATCCAAAACTCCTGAGGTGATAGAAGAGAAACTTGGCAGCAGACTACAAGAATAGGTGTAGGAAAAGACTTCGTAAATCAACACAGTAGCGAAACAAGAAATAAGATCGACAATTGACAAAGGGGACCTCATTAACCTCAAAAGCTTCTGTACATCAAAGAAACAATAAAGGAAGTGAAGGAAAACCAACAGAATAGGGAAGGAAACCTTACACAGCAGATACATCTGACAATTAATATCCAGAGTAAATCAAGCTACATCGAAAACAAAGAAGAAAAACAAATGAATCACGCAGAAGATGGAGCAAATCGGAAGCAGAGACTTCACAAAGGAGGATTTAGAGATGGCTGAGAAACACCTAAGAAGTGTTCAACTTGCTAATAAAATTAAAGGAATGCAAATTAAAACCGCCTTAAGATACCATCTTACGCCAGTTAGACTGGCTAGGATCAAGAAAACAAATGGATGTTAAGTGCTGGAGAGGTGTGGGGAATGGGAACACTATCCATTGCTGGTGGGAATGTAAACAACTTGTGCAGCCACTAGGGAAAACAATGTGGAGAACCATTAGAAGACTCAAAATGGAGCCTGCCATTTGGACGCAGTCATACCACTCCTGGTGTATCCCACAAGACTCATCTTTCTGCAGAGATACATGCACGCTATATTTATTGCTGGCCGCTCTGTTCACAATAGCAAAAGATGGAACCAACCCAAACGCCAAATGCCCCTCAACCGACGATTGGATAGAGAAAATGTGTTACATGTCACAATGGAATTCTATGCAGTGGTAAAGAAAGACATCATGAACTTTGCAGGTAAAGGTGGACTGAAGGCATCTGTTTAAGTGAAGTGAACACAGTATCCCAGAAAAACAAACGGACAAATGGTATCCCTCATATATGTGGATGCTAGTACCAATAACCCAGTATAAATATTTCTTGTGGAGAGGGAGACTTATTAAAAGAACACAGAAAAAGACTGTGTCAAAACACTGACTGAAATGGTGACTCGGGAAGGGTGGGAGGGGTGGGAGAGGGCACGGGTGTATATTCCGGATTGGGACAATATTTAATTGACGGGAGTTCAACAAGTAATCCAGTTTTTGCCCAGAATCTGTCTACAGGATCTGGTGTTTTAGGACTTAGTAAAAGGAAAAATATGTGTAGAGTAAACAACATTGTTTAAAGGCTGATAAAAAGGGTAATGCAAATCTGAGTTAATGGGTGATATAAATTGCTGTTTTGTCCACATTAGCTTGAATTAAAAACTGTAAAACAGTTACTTTGGGATTGGTCTAAACAAATGTTCTCTATAATTTTGCTGTCATATAGTGTCACCTTGTAGCAATCTCGTTCACCTATAGGATGATTTAATTTTTAAAAATTAATTTGTTTCCAAGTTATCATACATACAGTAACCCAAAACAGATGGGTGAATTTGATGAAATCTGGCCTTGAGTCCACCCTATAGGTATGTAAGAATGGGCCCAAACGACATTTTTTGAGACTTATGGGTCAAATATAAAAACCTAAATAAAAATGGGGGATACAGATCTATATGAAACCTTTTTTTGGGGGTCAAAAAACCCTGCAATCCAAATCTAAAACTAACTACGGAAGGATTTGTATGTTCAACAGGCCAGAGTACACCAAGTTAATGGCTGAGAAGAAAATGCAGCTTTGCAGCATTAATAGGATTGTACCAGAAAGTGCCAGCAAAAAGATTGAATCGTCTGGGCATTGAAGGGAATAAAAGCCTCAGATTGCTGCAGACATCAGGCCCCTCTGTGGATCCGACTAGTAACAACTATTTTTTAATGAGTCCTAACGAAGGTGCCCCCGCTACCTTCTAGGTGCCACAAAGGTTTTACTATAAGAGACTTTCTTAACTCCCCACATAGAAATAAGGAGAAATATGATGAGGAATAGGTCATACTCCAGCTGTAGATTGGAGCCCAGCTGTTATAGAGGTATTATCTTGTAAAATAAAATAAAATCGGTATAAACTGCGCTCTCATTTAATTGACTAATGGACATGAAACTGTGAAAAGGATTATACACTCTTCAGAACCAAATATAAGGCAAAGTCCTCCATTAAGCTATGCAGTGTAAAGCAAATATATTAATACAGGAGCGCTCTGATATCAACAATGGATTATTATACCAAGGCGATGTTGGCCAAGGGGATCCAAGCCCCCACAAAGGTAAAAGGCTCCTTGCCTCCAAAACTGGGATATCTGCAGGAAGAGAAGGTGATAATGCTCTGCTGTTGAAGACCTGATTAAACATGGGAAAGATGTATGGAGACTACACTTGCAAGTACACAGATGGTTCTGGAATGCTAGAGGAGTGTTACCAAAGGCCACTAAAACCAATAAGCAATATAGTTCTCCTTGAGTCAGGACAAGACAGCTCCATCCGTCAGCCACCAGCTACACCGCACCTCCCTGGAAAGTACTGTGGCAATGCAGTGGCAGCATATGGTCTGTATATTCTTCAAATCTAAGTTGGTATTGGCTCTTTCCTGTGGATGAATAAGCCATGGCTGATGCACAAGCTTACATCCCTAATGGTTAGGAGATGTTTAAACCACAATACACGAAAGACACTTCCATACTTAACAGAAAGAAAATGTAATTCTATGATTAACATACCATCCCAAAAAACATCCTGTGTCTATACCAAAGTAACCTACCATAACATTAAGTACTGTTTAAATACGATATAGATCTAATTGCATGTGCTTCATTGTAGATTGAAAGGCTATGATTTATAACTATTTATAATACCTAAGTATCTAATTGATGTGCTTCATTAGTAGATTTGAAAGGTTATTCCTGGACAACTGTCACCCCATGAAAGAAAACAGCCAGAATTGACTAAGACCAAGACAACAGCTCCAGAGAAAGTAGACTGTTTGGCGTCTCATCCACCTGTGCCCCTTTTTCTAAGCCTAGGGAACATCTATCTGCGGAACGAGGGGGGCGTGTAAAATGTAGGCCTGCGATGTGGGTGAATGATGAAACTACAAAAATAGTAACTGGAACACTCATTTGATCAATTTGATTGAAACATCAAGCCCCCCTGGCGGAGGTGGGACCCAGAGCGTGTGGGTTTGGGGCACAACTGCTTGTGCAAATTGGTTTACATGAAGGATGCTTGTACTCACAAATTATCACTTATTGTTAAAAAAATGAAAACAAAACAAAACAAAACAAAAAAAAAACAGAAAAAGATGCAGAAAAGCTATGGCAGAATGCATGATCTGGGATGGGTAGGGGTGGGGTGTGGGGAAGGGAAAGGAATATATGCCTGAACTGAATTGGAAAATGATGCATGAAATACACAAATCATCACCAAAAAAATAAAATTAAAAAAAGAAAATACTATCTATATACATGTACTACATATACATATATATATATATATATATATATATATATATACTCACGCAGAGATATAAAAACACAGATAAGCATACCTCACATTATAAACAAAACTCAATTCTCATTGCATATAAGAGAATAATAAAAAGCAGAATTATTTATTAGAAAAATACAGTGTTACTTCACTGAGTATAACAATTTCTAGTTCTATCCATTTACCTACAAATTTCGTGATTTAATTTTTATCCACTGAGTAGACCTCTACTGTGTAAATTTACCATCTGAAAATTATACTTTTGTATTGTGTAGTGGTGCTTTTGTCTTGAGGATAATCAACACCTATATAACTGAATTTAAAGCCCACTCAATAACAAGGAGGAAGAAGGAACTCGAGTGTACTATTGTAAACATAGCCAAACATACATGAATGGAAAGATCATAGATCACAGAGGAAAACCTATGTCACATCCCTAGAGAAATGTAATTTCTTAATTCGTGTTAAATATGTGTCCTTTTATTTACAAACAAGTATAGTGTGCACTACTCATCAAAGATGCTTCTTTTTGTAACAGATGGAGACTATTACAGAGTCCCACAACTGGTAACAGACGAAGAACAAGTGTCTGTGATATGCCCAGCCCTGAGTGATACATCTACAATGCAACCTCTACACCTAAGACTTAGGGAAACTTCCTCATGTATCAGATGGTGATTAACACAGAAATCCACAACCAGGGGGGTGGAGAGATGGCCTAGCAGTTAAAAGCGCCGACCACTCTTACAGAGGACCCGGGTTCTGTCCCCAGCACCTACATGGCGGCCGAGAACCTTCTGAAACTCCAATTCCAAGACAACTCCAGTCCCAGGGAAGTCTGACGCCCTCTTCTGACCTCCGCGGTATTGCACGACACGGGTGCACAGACCTGCATGCAGACAGTACATTCATACACATACAGAAATAAATAAAATAAAAAAAAAAGAAATCCACAACTGGACAAAACATAGAGAATAAGAGACTGTAGAGTGCATGTCCTTGGATAAGACTCCTATATTAAACCTCTGCCACCTCGGGGTTCAGGGACCACTGTGGAAGAGGGGATGGGAAAGACTATGAGAGCCAGGGGTGGATGATGACCACATGCAAGTACTTTTGCAGGCAGCTGGGAACAAGTTCATACAAATGTACAGCAATGGTACCAGCATGCACACACCCATGAAAACTCAAACCAGATGAAAAACCCAGCTTAGAACTGGGAAAATGGGTAAAAAGCCCCAACTTTACCTGAGGATCTCTTAGTAAGTGATCACTGCTGGGTTGGAGAGTTGGTCTTCTTTAAGGGAGTGATGCTAAATAGGTTGACCAGGCTCTAGTGGATAAACTCACATTCAGGAACATCTGGGGACACAAACTTGACACAATAAGCCTTTTAACATATATCATAGAATGCAGGAAGTCTGGTGGAGGGGGCTGTGGGAAGTGCAGATAAGTGAGGGTATCTAAATATGTTCAAGGTATATTATATGAAATGCACAAAAATTCAATTCAAAATTTTCAGAAAAAGAAATGCTGGAGGGATTTTCTGTTCCTAGAAAACCACAGCATAGAAAAGCTACTAATGTGGATAAAGCAGAGCAGGGTGCATGCCCAGACTGGCAGCTGATCTTGGCAGTGTCATTTTTGTGCTCCTGGCTTTAGAGTCATGAAAGGTGCAAGAGAGAAAGGTCGTCAGTTCTTCCTCCACAGTTTCAGAGACCCATCAAGTACACCTACTGTGTAGCAGAGGCATTCCTGCATACAGAAGGCCCTGACAGGCCAAGAGACCTTGACAGGCCATTACTTGAAGCCGTGGAGATGAAGTCTGTTTGGCAGTAGAGAGCCTGAGATGTTGGAGATGCTGTTGCTGTGAGACATCTGCTAAGGAGAGCTGCTTGCAGGGGAGTGGGATCAGCTCAAGAGAGATGTTTGCTGCATGCGCCAAAGCTAAAGGGGCTGAGCCTTTGGAAGTAAAGTCCCAGACATCAGACAGGGAGCTGCAGGATTTGGTCTTTTCCCTGCTGGTTTTGGGTCTCTCTTTGTTCTGATATTTCTTCACTATGCCCCCATTCATTCTTTTTGGAATGGGAATGTGTATTCAGTTTCATTGTATGTAATTCATCTTTTGATTTTATAGAGCTTAAATTAAGGAACTTCGAAGTCTGGACTTTTGAAGGTGGACTAAATGCAGTTTGCATTTTATATGGTCATGAACCTATGGGGACTAGGGAGGGAGTGGAATGTGGTGATTTGATGAGAATGTCGTCTTGTTCCAAGTATTTGGATATTTTTGTCCCCAGTTGGTGCTGGTTTGGGGAGGTTTTAGGAAGGCCAGTGTTCTAGTTTGTCTTCCATTGCTGTGACAAAAACACTCTGACCAACACCAAATTGGGGAAGAAAGGGTTTATTCAGCTTACATATCCTTAGTCACAGTTCAGCACTTAGGGAGCCCAAGGCAGGAACTCAGGGCAGGAACTTGGAGGCAGGAACCGAAGCACAGGCCATGGAGGAATGCTGTTTACTGGCTTGCATCCCCAGGCCATGCCCAGCCTGCCCTCTTATACAGTACACAACAACCTGCCCAGGATGGCACCACTCATTGTGGGCTAGGCCCTTCCACACTGATCCACAATCAAGACAATACTCCACAGATGTGACCACAGGCCAATACAATGGAGCCAATTTCCCAATTGAGGCTCCCTCAACCCAGGTGTGTCAAGTTGACACTAAAGCTATCCAGCGCAGGCAGCTTTGCTGGAGGAAGCCCATCACTGAGTGCTGGATTTGAGAGTTCTTAAGCCTTGCCAGATTTCAGTCGCTCTGTCTTTCCCGTCCTTAGTTGAGGACTCGATCACTGGGCTTTCAGCTCTGCCGTGCCTCCCTCACCATTATGGACTCCCTCTGGAACTGTAAGCCAAATAAACTCCTCCATCTATACAAAGGATAATTTTCATTAGTAATAGCAAAAATATATACAATCTATTGGAATCAGTGGGCAAGATATATGAATGACCAACTTTTCAACAAGAATGAGTTACAAATGAATAATAAGCATAGGAGAATACATTCAGCCTTAAAACTAACTAGAGATAACTTTCACATCCATAAAAGTGGTAAATGAAAAATGCAGACTACATCAAATGTTGATAAAGTTGTAATAAAACCACCAAAGGCTGTGTAATTGGCATTGGCAGTTTAGAACTAAAACTGAAAGATCAAATCATAATTTTCAAATCAAATAATATACCCTCAAAAAATTTGCATATGCACATATTGAGATTCCAAAGGTGTCTGTGCATAATTGTAGCTCTGATTATTTGGAAACATGTCAAAAATGGATCAATGGGAAAGCCGATAATCAAATCATGGTATATGAATTAAAAATAATAAGAAAGTTTTATATGTAACTGACGTGAAAATATGCTCAACACATGCTGTTCAATTAAAAATTCAGTGGGTCAGTGAGATGGCTCAGTGGATAAAGGTGCTTGCCACCAAGCCTGATAGTGGGAGTGTGACAATGGGAACCACATGGCAAAGGGAAGGAACCAACTCATACAAAACACACACACACACACACACACACACATGTGCACATAATAAAAATTTTCAAGTCAATTTACAGAAAAAATGGATTTATTTTCAAAGCCACCACCCAAAACTACAATCATCTAGAAATTACCACTACTTACACAATTTCTACAGGGCAATTAGTGTGAATTTGGGGTCTGAATGAGGATTTTGGTATTGTTTAACATTTTGGGTGGGTCTTTTCAAGACAGGGTCTCCCTCTAGCCCCAGATGTCCTGGAACTGCTATGTAGACCAGGCTGGTCTTGAACTCACAGAGATCCACCTGCCTCTGCCTCCCAAGTGCTGGGATTTAAGGCATGTACCACCACGCCCTGCTTTTTTAAACGTTTTTACAATGATCCACATCTTCATGGGGAAATTTTAAAAATTGAAAAAAAGAACAAAATGACAAAAGGGCAAAAAGTATCTACAGGGTCTGTGATGTAGCACCCACATTTTATCAGTGGGAAAACTGAGCTCAAGAGAAACTGTGGGTTTCAAGGTCACACAGTTAATTAGTAGCAGAACTAGAATTAGAGTTCACGTTCCTTGGCCACATAGGAAGTCATCTCTATTCTTCCTAAAATCTCACTTGTTCTATCCAATAATAGAATCATTTCTGGATGTTATGGGGATTGTTATCTGGGGATTATTATATCAGTACCTTCTCATAAATGCTATATAGGCCAAACAGAACCTTTTGGCCTCTGTGGAATGGACCACAACAAAGCATCATTTTCTCCAAATATCCATTAACCTTAAGACAAATTACCTTGGTAATCACAATACTGGATATTTTCTCTGTGATGTGCGTAGGGAAAACAATTCACAATAGGCCTCATCTAATGCATCACAGTGCTGAATGTTTGTTTTATTAAAGATATTTCAGTTAGGGTTTACTGTTTGGTTTATCTCCAAAGTCCTCATATAATTCTGAAAATATTTTAAATTATATTCTTAAAACTTGGTCTTTAATCATCAAAATTCTAGGGAATATACCTTCATTGGGTCAACATTGGACCCTGTACAACAAGACCTTAGCAAATCATTTCATTACTTTCTTTTGCTTTTGCTCCTCCACAATAATTCTTGATTCTTGTCACACTAGACTGGTATTCTTAATATCCTTGGAATATTTCTTGCCCATTCTTATCACTAAGTGAGATATGATATTGGTCAAGCATGCTTTATTCCAATTTAGGTTACTATATCTCACCCATCTCCCTATTTCCATTCAAAGTAAGTACTGTGTAGTGGGTGAAACAAAACTAGAGGTTGGAATCAAAATTGAGGTTAAAATTCCTCTTAGATTTTCTGTGTGATTTTATTCAGTTGATTTAAGGGATTTCTGTTTGTTCATCTTTGTAATGGTAATGATAACATCTACCTCATCCAGAAGATTTGACCATATATATACCTTTAGTAGTGTCTGAAATGTGGTAAGATTTTATTGTCATCATCCATATTTTAGTAATTCCCTCACAGCCTCTTTATCTTCAAATGTGTGTATGGATACCCGCACATGGGAGCTGAAGTGTGGACTTATCTACCCCATTTGTTACTCAAACATCATAATAATATCTTCCCTATTTTCATATCCCAAAGATGATAGTTGCTAGTTGCGTGTCTTTAGATCTCAACTCCACCCTACATGGGTTAGAAGTGTTTAATGGCTGACCACAGAGGAATAAGATGTAAGTTGAATGAGAAAAACATTGCACAAATTATATCAAACAGCTGTATTTGGTCTGTAACTTGCCACAAACTGCAAAGAGCTGCCTCTACTCTAATATACCATCTAAGAGCCAAATTTACTGCTGTCTAAAATTTTTCCATTAAAGTTTCAAGTGTACAAAACCAGAATTTGGAAGCTTGTGCTTGAGTTTCTGAAAAAATAAATTGATTATAGGCATGTGAATTTAAGGAAGGAGTTACACTGGCAAATTGAGTGTCTGGTCTTCATTAAAATGCAGATATCGGGCTGGAGAGATGGCCTAGCGGTTGAGAGAGCAGACTGCTCTTGCAGAGGACCGGGGTTCGATCCCCAGCACCCACATGGCGGCTAAGAACTGTCTTTAACTCCAGTTCCAGGGGAATCCGATGCCCTCTTCTGACCTCCGCGGCATTGCATGACACGGGTGCACAAACCTACATGCAGGCAGTACATTCATACACATAAAAAATTTTTAAAAATTAAAAAATTTTAAATGCAGATATCATACAAAGGGTAAAATATTAAGCTGTTTTCATCCATTCACACCACAATGTGAATTTCTAGGTCAAATCTCTTGTAAGAAAAACAACCAGAGAAAACAGGCTTTCAGAGATTAGTGAAAAGGAAAAGTCACTCCAGTGCCCATAAGTGTCTACACCTATGGAGAAGGACACAGGAAGAGGGCTGTGTAGAAGACAGCATTTACTGGTCATATTTTGGTGTAGGGCATTTGCTTACAACACAGGTTAATAAAAATTCTTCCCACTTCCTTTTTCATGTACCTAGGTAGTCTAAGTGCTCTAGGCCCTTAGCTATGCTTATACAAGACTATTTCTGTTATGGGGTATCAAATTCATCAGTTGTGGACAAATTTCCTAGCCTATTTCTTAGAATTTCAATGGGAAAGCACATTCGAGCAATAGATTTTTTCTTGAAAGTCTCCAATTGATGATTTGTGTGATAAACATACTTCCCCATCTTCCATCCCAAACAGCTATACTTTGAAATTAAAATGTTGTAGCTGGTATTTGCTACTCTGGAGGACAAAGAATGGGGCCCTATCTAGGTTAGGGGTGGGTTAGAACTAGAAATCAGGAAATGTGGAAATGTTCATTTCTACAAAGTTAAATCCTCACAACTGGCTTTATTCCAAACTCTAATCAAAGCTTCCACATTGCAAGTCAGCCCATCACTCTACTCCTGCTCTTTCCATATTTTGTTATCAACATCTACTGAAGTCTCTGAATCCTTCAATAAACAAAGTAGGGACTATGACTTTATCAGCAATGGACCTTCAACTCTTTGCATACTGCTTGGAACCTAAGAGACATTCTATGAAGTTGAGCAAATCAATGAATGAGCAAATGAAGGAGTGAAGGAATGATCCTGTAATTAGGAAGCCAGACAGAGAGGAGAAAACAGCTGGCTCAGCTTCTTCATGGATTAGAGTGGGAATGGAATATTATCCAACCAGAGACAGAGAATGAATTACTTTGAGTGAAAACAGATTAGAGGCTCCAAGGTAAAGTCTTACTGCAAAGCCTCTGGGATTGTAGCAGTGAGGTAGGATGAATCTTCAAATATGCCTCGCTCACTCTCCAAAGGCCAAAAGTAACTTGTGTTCTTAGGGAGATGAGGTCAAGCCTGTACACTTTTCTGTCAGAGTTGAACCAGAAACCAAAGTAGATTTGGAGACAAAAGACTTGAATTCAAATCTTGATTTGTAATCTCTGGCACAAATCCACGAATCTTGTGAGTGCCATCATCCGCAGAATGGGAATGATAAAGACTTCTGCCCTGGGCTGCTTTACAAAATGACTGACTCAGTGCTAAGCAAAAGCAGATAATAGAGACTCAGAAAATGCCATCACTTCCCCTGTATTATTGCCCTTCATTGGTGCAGTTGACCTTGATTAGGAATTCCTTTAGACATCAAACATATATTTCATCAAAAATGGCATGTCATATGGCAGCAATGTTCTTGTGGGTATATGTTGGAGGAGAATGGAGAAGATAGGAATGATGGTAAAGTGAAAATAGCTGAAGCAAATAAATAACAGACTATATAATACTCCTGAATGGAAGGGGAGGAGAGGAGAGAGAGATGGAGAAACAGAATGTAGCTTAGGAATGGTCAAAGGAAGATGGGAAAGTCCTCAAAGTAAAAAAAGAAAAGTACCCTCTTTCTAACTTGTGCCCCTCGCCCCTGGTGGAGGCCATGAAATTGAACCATTATCTCTTATAATGGAAATAATAGAAAGCTTTTATCCACACAGCCTTCACAAAAGAAGTTTGCATCCAGCTTCACCTCCTGCAGCACAAGCACTATCCTCTCAACACTATGTCTAAAATTATTGATTCTAGGAGTTTGAGGAGAGGAAATCTTGGTAAGGAGAAAAGTAAGTTAAAGGCACATAGGATTCATTTGCAGCTGAATCTACTATTGTCTTACACATGTTTTCAAGGGCTTCCAGAGATCATGTACTGCCTTTCAGCACCATCTCTTCACAGAAGGTTGGAGAAATAAAGGAGTAATATGATAAAGGAATGACCTTTGGACTCAAGAGATTATACCTCAGATCACAGAACAGGTCTCTCTATGCACCCACCTAGCCTGAATCACCTTCGCACCCCATCATATCTTTAAGAGACAAAGGTGTAATATATCTTCCCTTCATATTCTTTCTCAAAGCTTTCTCTTTAGAGACCTCTTTTGGGTCTTAGATAGCCAAATGGTTGCCATAAGAACCTACCCATCATTTGCCTCTAATCACCTGTTCTGGAGGGATAAAGCTTCAACTCCCATTTCTATTAGATGAACTCACATCAATTTGTTATACTAATTTCCTATAGTGTTTCTAAGAATTTCAGCTGGAAATAGCTTTTGCATTTTGTTAAAAGAAGTCAGTTGTTGATCTATGGATTGCATACCACCACCACCCCTGACTGCCTCCGTGAAAACCTGTTTTTAATACAATTGAGACTAGTCAGATAGTGATTATAAATTTTTAGCTCTGTAAAGTGGGCTTAATCCATTAGATGTCAAAGTTGAAGCTTCAATATTGTATACTTCCGGTGGCTTTTTGAAAAGAGAAACTAGAAATCTAAGCATTCTTAATTAATAGTGTAAGAGAATTACTGCCGAAGTTGTTAGAGTCCCAGCCATGTAGAACTAGACTTAGACACCTTTGTATCACATCAAACAATATCGAATGTGAGGAAAGTATATTTTCTTGATGCCCTAGCTTTGGTCTGAAAAGGTGGAAATCCAGCTTGCTTGGAGGACTGGATTCACATCTTTTCTCCCATCATTGAGAGCTGCACTCTTTCTGATAACAGAGCTGTGCCCAGAGATCTAGTGTTGAATTACAAATCACAGCTTCATGCCCTGCGATGGCTCTCAATTCTCCAGTCCAGCTCACCTGGGCTCCATGCTGGGATGAAGACTCTCAGTCCATCTTACTGCTCCTGACCCCTTCAGCTTTCCTCATGCCAATCACCACGTCTACATTGTGCAAAACACTCTTGTTGCTGACTCCTGATGACTAATTCAATGGCCATTCTGTTTCCCCACCCCCACTTGCCTGTGCTTCTCCATACAAAGCATTGTGCCTAGCACAAAACCTCCTGTAGACATTTAATACACACAATCAAGCCGGACTATTTGCATTTTCAATGCAGAGATAAACTGGGTTAAGAGAACCCCAATGACTGAATCATGGGCATAGAATAGGAATAAAGCCAAGAACAGGATCTTCCGAGGGCTACTAGAAATAATGGTTCAAGGAAGCTGGACTCTAGAGACAAGGAGAGCCAAATAGACAAGAGACAGGGACAGGCAGGGGCTTGCATTTTGTATTAGCCTGACTCTTACTTGTGACATGTTTGTGATTCAGAATTCCATTCTAAAACACTGGAAGAGGAGTACCCCCTCCCATCTTATAAGGACATAAGAAAAATGAAGAGAGAGGCCTACCCATGAGATCTATGGAGCAGTTTTATAGGAAAAGGAACTTAGAGTTACCGCAGTGCAGTGAATTTTATTAGTGAGCATTATCTCTTTTGCTTTCAGAAAATAACAAATGGCCTTAATAGCTTAAAGCATCGTTACCAACAAAATATATACTGCAACTTCCTTATAACATTTTTCACTATAGAACAAACAAGGCAGGTCCATCATAGACTCCATTAAAGAAGCTTTAGTTACTGAAGTATCAAAAGCATCTTGCCATTAGGTGTTCCCAAGGCAAGAAACCTGAAGAAAGTGTTATTGCAATGCCATGGGTAATATAAAAGCATCTAACAAAATGTGTACTTTTTCCTTTGCAATGAAGATTCCCCTGGCTGCCAGCAGCACATACACCGACTGAGACCCTTTCATGGCCAGTAGCTACAAATATGAAGGACAAAGGTGAGTATAGCCTGCAGCAAGGTCAACAGCTGGGCTCTGTGATGGAATGAATACTCCCAGGACTCGTTACTGCTTGGGTCCGCTTCAGCTTTCCTCATGCCAATTAAATCCAAAGAAAGAAAAGGTACACAGCTAGTTTGATAAACCTACAAAATATTACATATTATATATTTACTTATTCCTTGTCTAATATAAAATGAATTCAGATGCTTTTAAATGGGGGTAATTCTTGGTACAATTTGACCAAAATATGTTATCAAAGAATAAAAGCATTGCAGAATAAAGATGAAGGCAAATCAAACATATTGAACCCTCCCTTGCCCCATCATACTTCTACAATGCTAAATCAAACCTACAATTTAGAATGGAGTTTCCTAGCAAGCAAGGTGACAAAAGATGGTGTTTATACTTGTCTTGTGATAATGCTATTAATGCTGGTCTTCATGTTGGTAAGTAAGAATGTGTGGCCCATTTGCTTCATAATTGATTACAAAGGATTACAGGAAAGCATAATTAAACTGTTTTAGAGACTTAACAAGATTTATAAAGCCAAATATTTCCTGGACCTTGTAATAGAAGGCTCAGTGCATTTCTGTGGAGCTATCAGATCAGTAGGACTTTATGGATAGCTTATGAACAATTACAATATTTTTTTTGCCCTGAGTACCATCATGTCTCAGAGCTTCTTGGTCCTCCAAATCAGTAACACTCAAGAGGAAGATTAAGCTGAGATAGATTTCCTACATGTTCCTGTTTTTTTCTTAACCCCTGGTAACCAGGGGTAGCTCCAAATTTTTCTGCTAGAAAATGCCTCTGCCAGTCGTGGTGGTTCAATCTTTTAATCCTAGCACTTGGGAGGCATAGGCAGGTGGATCTTTGTGAGTTCAAGGCCAGCCTGTTCTACATAGTGAGTTCGAGGACAGCCAGAGCTACAGGGAGACCCTGTATCAAAAAGACAAAAAAAAAGAAAAGAAAAAGAAAATTCCTCAACAAGATTCAGCTTGTAATTTTTGATGCAACATCATTACTTGGGAATTCTCCAGATTTCCATTTGGGTCATTGTATGAAGATCATCAGTCCTTCCTTTCGGAAGTATACACTGTCCTGCTTCCCTGATCTTGGATTCCCATCATATTGTCATCCCACATTCTCTTCTAGCACACTCCAACTCATACAGATGGAAGTTTACGTAAACTTCTGGCTGGAGTACACAAGGGGGTGCCTTTTACATTGCTCATTGTCTGGCAGAAGGCAGCAAACACATTCATGAAGACAAACAAACTTTTTCCTGGCCCTGATCATGGAGAAGAATTTGTCATGAGTTTCTATATAAGGAGGAGCATTGGGCAATAGAATAGAAGATGGCCTGGAACAAGAACAAACTATGGGGAGCCAGCTGCTATCTCTACAAAGAACATCAGTTCACAATTCTGCATCTGCTGATCATAAATCAAAACCTCACTGAGCTTGCAATGCTACTGCTCATAGTCTAAGATCATGGGAATTTAGTCTGAGGCCAGACACACCCCAAACTTCCATTCAAACCAGTCCTTCCATAGTTTTCCAACCCATAGGCCCCCCGCCCAAATTCCCATGCTCCATTCTCCTCATCAAGATGTGATCCAACCCTCTCACCTGGAATAAAGTTGTTCTTCAGGGTGAGCATCAGGCACAAAACCTTATTTAAACTGACTTTTGAGGGTTTCCACACACCAGGCAGCAATATTAAGGGCCAAAGAACATAGTGGAGTGGTAATCAAGTGATGACCCAGTAACTCAGGGTAACTCTGCATAAAAGCTCTCCCAAATGCCACATATCCTTAAGACTGTTCAATGAAGAAGGCTTTGATTTGGCCTGGTCCAGAGCAAAGCAAATGTTTCTTCTAAAGCATTTTTCTGCCTTTTGCCACTCTGTTCATTACTGTGGGTTGTCACGCTTCCCAATTAGCAAGACCAAACTGACAAGGGTGGGGAAGGGAACATGGAACACATTGTTGGAGAAGGAGAATGGAGTTCAGCTAGAAAGGTTTTGTCTCCTTCCTTTGTCTCTGGAGTCAGAGTATCACCCTTATCTCAAGCTCCTTCTGTCAGTAAAACTATCTAAACAAGGGAGAAAAACAAAGGTAAGCATGTTGCAACCATCTAAACAAGGGAGAAAAACAAAGGTAAGCATGTTGCAAAGGGAGAGAAAAATTAAGTCATTTTTCCCACTTCTCTTTATAGAGACAACAGGCAAGTTAAGCAGTGTCTCCCATGAATGACCTGCTCCACACTTGGCTTCATTTCCATAAAATTAAAGTTTATAGAACTCTTCTTATTACTCATTATTAAAAAAGGATCGAAACAGAGGGAAATTTACCAAATTTCTTCTATGGAGCCAGTGTCACTCTAATACCCAAACCAGGCAAAGATACAACCAAAAAAGAACGATATAGACCTATATCGTTAATTAATATAGATGCAAAAATTCTCAACAAAATCCTTGCAAACTGCATACAGGCACACATCAAAAAGGTCATCCACTATGATCAAGTAGGATTTATTCCAGAGATGGAGGGATGGTTCAACATACATAAGTCAATAAATGTTATAAAGCATATAAATTGTCTCAAAGACAAAAACCACATGGTCATCTCAATCGATGCAGAAAAGGCCTTTGATAAAATTCAACACACCTTTATGTTTAAAGTCCTAGAGGAAATTGGACTGTAGGGAACATATCTCAACATAATTAAAGCTATATGCAACAAACCCACAGCCAACATCATTCTAAATGGAGAAAAACTAGAAGCATTCTCCTTAAAGTCAGGAACCCAGCAAGGCTGCTCCCGATCTCCACTTCATTTCAGTATAGTGCTTGAAACTCTTGCGAGAGGAATAAGGCAAGAGAAGGAAGTGAAAGGAGTACTAACTGGAAAAGAGGCGGTCAAACTGTCCCTTTTTGCAGATGTCATGATATTATAACTAAGGGATGCCAAAAATTCCACCAGAAAATTCCTAGAAACAATTAACAGTTTAAGTAAAGTGGCAGATTACAAAATTAATCTACAAAAATGAGTAAATTTCTATATGTCAATAACAAGCAATTGGAGAAGGAATTCATGGAAACCATTCCATTCACAATAGCCTCAAAAAAGAAAATATCTCAGAACAAACCTGACGAAAGACATTAAAGATCTCTACAATGAAAATTTTAAATCTTTGAAGGAGATTGAGGAAGACACCAGAAGATGGAAAGACCTCTCATACTCATGGATTGGAAAAGTAATGTAGTGAAAATGACCATCCTACCTAAATGCAATCTCAATCAAAATCCCCATGACTTTCTTCACAAAATTAGAAAAAAATTCCTAAAATTCTTCTTTAAAAACAATAGACCCTGTCTAGACAAAGCAACCCTGAGCAAAAAGAGTAATGCAGGAGCAATTACTGTACCAGACTATAGTCATAAAAACAGCATGATACTGGCACAAAAATAAACCTGTAGATCAATGGAAGAAAGTTGAAGACCCAAACTTGAATATATGCAATTTCAGCCACCTGAAATTTGACAAAGGGGCCAAGAACACTCAATGGAGGAAAGGCAGTATATTCAACAAGTGGGGCTGACAAAACCGAATCACCACTTGTAGAAGAAGAAAACTAAACCCTTACCTTTCACCTTGTATAAAAGTCTACTCTAAATAGATCAAAGACCCCAATGTGAAACCTGAAAGTCTGAAAATGTTAGAAGAAAACATTGTCAGTAACATACAAGATATAGGTATAGGAAAAGACTTTCTAAATCAGACAGTAGTTGCACAGGAAATAAGGCCAACAATCAAAAAATGGGACCTCATTAAACTAAAAAGCTTCTGTATATCAAGAGAAACAATCAAAGAAGTGAAGAGAAAACACATAGAGTGGGAGGAACTCTTCACCAGTGACACATCTGACAAAGGTTTAACATCCAGAGTATATAAACTACTCAATAAATAAAGGATCAAGAAAACAAATGACCTAATTAAAAGATGGGCTGCAGGGTGTAAAATTGGGGCAGGAGAAATGGCTCAGCGGTTAAGAGCACTCTTACAGAGGACCCGGGTTCAATTCCCAGCACCCACATGGTGGCTAAGAACCTTCTTTAACTCCAGTTCCAGGGGAATCTGACACCCTCTTCTGACCTCCGCGGCATGGCAGGACACGGGTGCACCTACCTACATGCAAGCAGTACACTCATACACATAAGAAGTAAAAAACTATTAAATTAAATTAAATTAAAAAAAATATGGGCTAAAGATCTGAACAGAGATTTCTCATGAGAAGAAATAAAAATGGCTAAGAAACATCTTTTTTTTAAACATTTTTTTATTGATGCTTTGTGCATTTCATACATCATTTTCCAATTCAGTTCAGGCATATTTCCCTTTCCCTTCCCTCCCCCCCCCCCCCCCACCCAGATCATGCATTCTGCCATAACTGTCCTGCATCTTTCTCTGATTTTTTTTCATTTTTTAGCTATAAGTGATAATCCATGAGTACAAGCATCCTTCGTGTAAAACCAATTTGCAGGCTGTTGTGGTTAAACCCCCACAGCCCCACCTTCTAAAAAACATCTTAAAAAGTGTTCAGCATCGGGGCTGGAGACATAGCCTAGCCATTAAGAATACTCTTGCAGAGGACCCGGGTTTGATCCCCAGCACCCACATGGCGGCTGAGAACCGTCTGTAACTCCAGTTCCAGGAGAACTCCAGTTCCAGGGGAATCCGACGCCCTCTTCTGACCTCCGCAACACTGCAAGACACGGGTGCACAGACCTGCATGCAGACAGTACATTCATACGCATAAATAAATAAATAAATAAATAAATAAATAAATAAATAATCTTTAAAAAAGTGTTCAGCATCATTAGTAATTAAGGAAATGCAACTTAATCCACTTAAATATTTTATCTTATCCCCATAAGGCTGGCTAATATCAAGAATACAAATGATACCAAAGGCTGGAGAGGTTGTGGGGAAAGGGGAATACTCATTCACTGCTGGTGGGATTTCAAGCTCCTGCAAATTCTATGGAAAGCAGTGTGAAGAACTCTTAAAAGACTGAAAATGAGCCTACCATTTGACTCAGTCATACCATTCCTGGGTGTATACCCAAAGGATTCATCCTATAGCAGAGATATGTGCACAGCCATGTTTGTTGCAGCTCTATTCACAATAGCGAAAGAGCTGGAAATAACCTGTGTCCCTCAACTGATAAAGAAAATGTGGTACATTGACACAATGGAGTTCTATGCAGCAGTAAACAAAGATGACATCATGAATTTTGCAGGCAAATGGATAGAACTAGAAGCTGTTATGGTAAGTGAAGTAACACAGTCTCAGAAAAATAATTGATGTGTGGTGTTCCTCATTCGTGGATCCTAGCACCAAATCCTTATACATAAGTCAAGGTGGGTAATTTGTTAGGAAAATAATACCACATTGATTGATATTCCTGTAGTTATAGCTTGAAGTTTATGTTTCTATTTTCTTAAGTTCTAAGATTTATGAGAAAGAATAAATCTCTTCCTTAAAAGTACATTAAAACATACATCAACTTGCTATGTAATTTAGGAATGTAAAGTAATATTTCTTTTTACCTTCATGCAACATTACTGTTAAGATGTGAATCCCTAAATGTGTTTTGGAATTAACCTATAGTTTATTTTCAGACTTTGTAATTTTGATATCTGTGTGAAGTGTATATGTGCGTATTTTAGAGCAATCTAAAATTAAAGGGAACAAAAAAAGAGTTGTTTAAAGAACTGACCAAAACAGTAAACTTCTGCATTGAAAAATTTGAAAAAGACTGAGAAAAAAGATGCAAGACAGGATATAACATGTATGACAGAATGCACAAATTCTGGCAGGGGTAGACATGGTGGGAGTATGGATCTAAATTTGATTAAGAAATGTATAAATGCACAAAAGTTCAATAAAAAATTAAGAAAAAAAGAACTCTTCTAACTTCAGCCCATGCTTATTCCTTCTACTCCTTCTCTTCCTCCTAAGGTTCTAATTTGTCCACTCTAGAAAGTAGTTCTTATTATAAGGGTACAGTTGTATATCTTTGATGCTCTAATAATCTGAATAATACCGTCCCACAAGCTATTCAAGTTCTCCTCAAGAAACTTCTAGATGTTACCTTAAAATGGTAAAAGACATTTTGCAGATGTGGTTATGTTAATGACTTTGAGAGTGGAGATTACCTTGCATTATTTGAGTGGGACATGAATTAATCACAATGGTCTTGTAAGAGGTGAACACGGGAGGATGTGGGTACAGAGAAGACAAGAGGGCCAAAACAAAACGGACTTAGCTTTGAAAATCCATAAAGCTGCTTTGCCTATAAGAATATGTTGGGATCCAGTTCTAGAAGCCTTACTTGGCAGCTTTGGGCCTTTGTATGGAACCTGGTCTTGATGACACTCAAACTTTAGTGAGTCTCGTTTCAGACTTCTGGTCTCTAGAACTGTAAGAGAACAATTTTGTGTTGCTTTAAGGCACAACTTTGATGGCTCCTTCTTACTGCAACAACAGCAAACACATGAGTCTCTGTTCTGCTTATGCCAGGATATTAGCCCATCACACTGTGTCCCAGACAATGAAAGATGTCCCTAAAGAAAAAAAAAAAAAAA
>VZQC01001057.1:249046-275149 GCA_009823505.1 Rhizomys pruinosus
AAAAAAAAAAAAAAAAAAAAAAAAAAAGGTCAACTGAGAACAGATATCCAGAGCCTAGAACTGGCTAAGAGAAGAAGCTGTCTGGTACAGGTTACCATAACAACTACTCTTTATCTCCTAGCCTAAGATACTTACATACTTGATTTGGGTGAAGAGTTGGGTAAGGGACAGTGTGCATCAGAGCTTCTACTGTACTATTCTGCTTTGGGGCTGAGATTACTACTACCAAAAATCTGAACCTTTACACCCAACTTGGTGTACTCCAAACTTGTCTGTTAATCTTGGTTTGGCTCTCTCTTCCAAGAACTGTTTTCATTAAAAACCAATAATTCAAGGCTAGGCTGGGGGCTTTTGGGGCAAAAAAAATTAGTATCTGGGTAATTCAGATTGCTATGATATTCCTGCATGAAAAAAATTAGTCTGTGATACTTGTCACATACCTCTCAATACCTCCTATAAGAAGAGAAATAGAACAGGAATTCAGATGAATGGGAATAGTTTTAAATCTATATCCCTGAATTGGATGGGTAAATCCAGTCAATTACCATAGACATTTTTTAGATTATTTAACATTTCTTCTCTAGAGATTATAATGTTGATTTAAGACATTTACAGGTCTGTGCATACATACATATATGCACACATTTGTATGCATGTGCTATATATAATTCCCCCAGTAGGTGAGAGAGATACAAAATAAACTAAGTGGTATACAGGTTGAAAACTGGGGAAGACTTTACTTAGATAAAGAGCTTTGGTCTTTGCCTCTTGGATAATGAAAACAGGCAATCAGGACTCTTTTACTGGACCCTTCCCGTATCTCCATCTATATCATTCCACCATACCTCCTTCTTAAAACTTACAAAAACTTCAGAAAAGCCTTTCCTTCGTGATGCAAGGGATATAAGATCATTTACTCTCAGTTCTCAGAAAAAAAATACAGCTGCTATTAGTACCAAGTGATTAGGCCAGAAGTTTCTGGCCTCTGGTTTATTAATCTATAAAATAAAAGCAATCGTATGCATATTCTAAGACTATGAAGATTAGCAATAGTATTTGTAAAGTGCTGGATTACATAAACAGTATCCAGAACCCTTTAGAAGCAATGAGCCTTATAAGCAAACGGGGTGGTTTATTGTTTTCGGCAGAAGTCTACTGTTTCAGTGAGTTCTTTGTCTCAGTCCTTTTGTTGTTGTTGTTCCCTCCAATTTGTATTGCTCCAAACTTTCTTAACTTCATCAAGATATTGCTACAGCAACTAGGATGCCGGACTTCATCCATCCTCCAAGTTAATCTTTAACTTGGCACTAAGAAATGTTAGGTTATAAATATTTGGTTTCAGCTAAAAAATTTACTAAGTTAATCCTTACTCCAAGAATACATCTCATGGTTCCAGCAGCATCCTTTAAGTATCTATTTTTAGATCTTTCATTTCATTGCAAAATTCTTCTAAGTACCTTCTATGCTCATTTCCTGCAGTTTTTTGCCCTGATTCACTTGCATCTTTACTCCCTTATATTTGGCCATATCTTGGACCTGTTCCCCCATGAATGAATAAAAGGCTTCTCCTCACTAAAGTCACTACGATTTAATAATTCTCTTTTTTCTCTGACTCCTCTAATGTGTTAATAATGTTCATTATTCCACTATTCTTGAGACCCTTTTGCATAATTTTCTCTGTTTACCTTCCCTCCAGGAGCTCTCTTGATATCCCAGTATACACTGTGACTCTTTGTCACATTAGTTTGAGATTTTCTCAAGGTTTGGCTTTTGATTCTTCTCTTTCCTTAAATTGATCTCATTCTTTTCCACAGCTTTTTTTGGAGGGGTGCTTTTTGAGACAGGTCTTTCTGTAGCCCCAGCTGTCCTGGAACTCACTATGTAGACCAGGCTGGTCTTGAACTCACAGAGATCTGCCTGCCTCTGCCTCCTGAGTGCTGGGATTAAACTCATGTGCCACACCACATAACTCCACAGTATTTTTTGTTATTGTTACATTTCTGAGAAAATTTTATTGGCCTTTTGGATAAAATTCATTTCCCAGGAAGGATGATCCCATCATACTTCTGCTGGAACCAATGCATGGCCTCCTCTTTGCTGATTCTGTGTTTGGCCCCAATGCAGCCTGTCATGTGCTTATTATCTGCAATGCTGAAACCTGGCCTACCCAGCACCACATATAAGTCCAGGCTGTAGCTACCAATGCTTGGGTGGTATTTGATGCCCAGATCAATGTGTTCCTGGATTCCAAAACCAAAGTTTCCAGTATCGGAGAAGTTATTTGTTTGTAGCTCATATTCCCACACCTTCAGCCCTTTCTCCAGGATTTCTTCCGCTTTGGCCCCATGTACTATGCAGTGAACTCAATCTTCTCATTTCTCCTACAGTTTTTAAAATAATACTTTTATTGATGTTTTGTGTATTTCAGACATAATTTTCAGTTCAATTTAGATACATTACCCGTTCCCTTTCCCCTACCCTACCCCACCTCAGTTCATGCACTCTGCCATACATGTCCTTCATCTTTTTCTCAGTCTTTTTAAAGTTTTTCTCTGTAAAGGTACATTGTTTTGGACAGAATTTAACTATATCATCTATTCTTTGTCTCAGTCCCTATGTTGTTGTGGTTCCCTCCCCATTGTATTGCTCCAAATATGCCTATATAAATGTCATACATGTACCAGAGTTATTCCTCCAGGAATAAACTATATGTTAACCCCTATATATGTTTAGGTGTTCACATCTTTCCCTTTAATTTTATATTACTCTAAAATATGGATATATACTTTTTACCCACATACATTAATTACCATGTCTGAAAGTATGTGGTAAGTTAACTCTAGGGCTTTCAGATAGATAGAGATATAACAATAACGTTGCTCAGCTTGTCTTTCAATTGGGGGATTTGGTGTTAGCTTCCACAAATGACAGAAACAATTCCCTGTTTGTTTCTTTAGGACTATGTTATTTCACTTAGCATGATGGCTTCGAGTTCCATCCATTTACCTGCAAAGTTCATTATGCCATCTTTATTTTTGATGTCATCTTTTTTTTACCTTTGCATAGAACTCCATAGTGTAGAAGTACCACATTTTTGTTATCCACTGTCAGTTGAGGGGTACCTGGGTTGCTTCCAGTTTCTTACTATTGTGAAGAGGACTCCCATAAATATAGATGTGCATGTATCTTTGCAGTAGAATGAGTGTTGTTATAGTTTTAAGGATCATTCTTTAAGAGATTTAGAGATCTCTTTTTGTTTTCATCATCTTGAGTCCAAACGTCTGCTCGAGTAAACAGTCCTCCCAGTACTGTGACTGCCATCACCATTCTTCTACTGACAAAGGCTCTACATTTAGCGTTTAGTATTCACTTCCTACTTCACTCGAACCCTTACTGTCCCCATCACTACATCCCGTTAGGCACATTTTTCATTTCACTCACATAATTCCTCTGTCCATTCCCTAATCTGGCTTCCTTAATTCAAGTGTTTGATACACTACCCTACACCCAGACTATTTTATTGCAATAGCTTCTTAATTGCCTCTAGTCACTCCCATCTCCCATCCGCCCTCTCCACTGTTGACAGATTAACCTTCCTAAAGCACCTCTTTGACTGTTCACTGCTTTAAAACCTCACATAGTATCTTGTTGCTTATTAGATCCAAGCTCTACTCTTTAGGTTCCTAGGAAAGATGCTCTCCAGTATGGCTGCAGGTACCTTCTACATCATCCCCTTTCTCATCAGGCCTTCCCATATATCCTGTGTTCTAGCCACAGTGAGCTTTCACACATGCCACAGCCTGACTTGTAACTAGTGCGTTGGTTCATTATGTGGATGGGCTCTTGACCAGTCAGTTCCACTTTGTAGCTGTGTAACATTGTACTTTATCTAGCTTCTCTCACCTCAGTTTTCACATCTATAAAATAGAAGCAAAAATGGATTCTGTTCTCACAGCATTATTTTAAGAATATTACTCTTGAACCTGGTGCATAGAAAACAGAATAAAAGGAGTTTATTATCATGTATTTTTGTCATTTTACATTTTACCATGTTTTTCTGTCTCTTTGCTCAATGCATTTGTCCTACTTTGAATGTACTCTCCAGTCATGTATACTGCAATCTTTTGCTCCTGAAATCCTGATACCTTAGAAAGCTTTCTCTTCTCCTTGTATCTGTGTCTTGTATCTGTATCTTGTATCTGTGTCTTGTATCTGTGTCTTGCATCTGTATCTTGTATCTGTGTCTTGTATATGTATTGTGTATCTGAATCTTGTGTCTCTATCTTGTGTTTATATCTTGTGTCTATCTTGTATCTGTATCTTGTATCTGTATCTTGTATCCGTATCTTGTATCTGTGTCTTCCCCTTGTATTCTCTATCCCTTTGCTGGAACCCCTGTCTTAGTACTGTACATCTCACCTTGATTAAAAAAGACATTTGCAGGGTGTGGTGGTGCACCCCTTAATCCCAACACTTGGGAGGCAAAGGCAGGCAGATCTCTGTGAGTTCAAGGCCAGCCTGGTCTACAGAGTGAGCTCCAGGCCAGCTGGGGCTACAGGGAGACCCTGTCTCAAAAAGACCAAAAAATAAAAAATAAAAATAAATAAAAATAAAAAATAAAAATAAATAAAAATAAAAAGACATTTCCTTGTGGCATACACTCAATGTTCCCTTGCACTCATACGTGTACAGATCATGTCTGTATTGTCCCCGGGACCTTCTTTGGTATAGAACAAGTACTTGATAAATATCAGTTAGTTGAGTAGCTGGAGAATGCATGCTCAGGTGGGACAAGGAGACAACATATAGCATGACCAAATCTGACTAGGGAATGATTCAATTTGCTAGTGGTGGTACTAGCACCCACCTCCTTTTGTCTTTTTTTCTCTTCTTTCTTACTCTCACACATTTTCTTTTCCAACTGTGCTTCACCCTACTACATGATCCTTAGTTTTGCTAGTGTGCACCATGGTCATTATTTAATCCTGCTGATGGTGCTTGAGGAGAAAGAGGTTCCTATGACAACCTCAGATTTTGTTCCATTGTCCTTACCACTTAAACTTTGATGCAAACCACCCTCCTAGCTACTAAAGATTCTTATAAGAATTAAACTTATGATCCTATTCTCCTTCTGCAACCTGTGATAAAAATACAGAGGAGAAAATTAGACTCCTTTATGTAACGGCACTTAGTAGCCTGCCCAGATACCAGTCACCACTCTGTATCAATAACATTCTCCAACATTCAAAGACTGCCTAGTCCAAACTTTGCTTTTAGTCTACCAGTAAACTCTGAGGACTAATCATCCAATTTTCAAACTTTCCTTGGCAGCTCTTAAATAAGTACTATCAAGGACAATGTTAAGCTTGCACAATAAGCTTTATTGACATCCTCAGAATTTTCCACTATTCAGAAAATCCTATGAGTTATGGTCAGCCCTTTGCCCCCAAGAAATGTGCAGGCTAATAACAGTCTGCTATGAACTTTGAATATTACATACCACTTGTCACAAAGCAGTGTTTTTCCTAAACTCCTAAACTCTAATCACAGCATCATTCTGGTATTCCAGGTGCCTTTCTACCCATCAGCTATTGTTTTCAGTTTTCAGCAAAGAAACAGAAGACAGGAAAGAAAGAACTCATTTTTACTGAGTCTATATTTAATATGCATTTTTCTTGTAAAGTGTTTCCATTTAAATGGCACAGAAACCTAAGGATACATCGTAATGTCCCAATTTTAAGCATGAAGGAGGTAGCTGTAGTCTACTGAATTTAAGGAGTATGTTCAGGGTCATCCAGCTAGTAAGAGGCCAGGTTGAGATGACTTCATGGCACTCTACCTGTACCACTCCTATGTAAATCAATATCTATTTTCCAGAAGAGTCTTTCTCTCTTGACACTTGAATGATGGGTGTAGGTCCTCTCTTACATACACTGGTATCAAATATCCACACTGACAGCTGCAATCTGCAATCTCCCATCATCAACAGACATTAGAATGCTTTGCCAAACTGTCCAATCACCATTCATCCAGGTCCAGTATATGGATAGCACATTCGTGAACCTGAATCTGGTATCTAGATTATCTACCATGTGGCCACCCCCTGCCTGAAACTATTTCTTTTCACCCTAAAATATAAAGATATAAGGAAGCACCTAAAGTGCTACCCTATGGTATACTCTAGGAAGAATGAAAACAGCTTTTGCTCCAATCCCTTTCTTAGAGAAAAAGATCACATTTTACTGGAAAAAAATAAGTATCTTCTTTAAATGTGTCTTAGCATTAAGGGTATAATAATATCCCTGGTTCCACCTGACGCCCAGAGAAATATAGGGTCCCGCATTAACAGACTACAATAATTATGAATAATGGTCAATTTAAATGACAGAGATGACTTGTTTGACAAAAATCTTTTGAAATTTTAAAATGATAAAACAGAGGCACAGGAATCAGAAAATTAGTAATATTACAAAATATTTCTCATGCCTCCAAAATTTCCTCTAAGGCTTATTTCAGACAAGAAAGCTTCCAGAATGCATTTGAAATTGAGATAATTTCACAAAAGCTTAAAATCACATACTTTAAAAAGAAACAGCCGGGCGTGGTGGCGCACGCCTTTAATCCTAGCACTTGGGAGGCAGAGGCAGGCGGATCTTTGTGAGTTCAAGGCCAGCCTGGTCTACAGAGCGAGTTCCAGGACAGCTGGGGCTATAAGGAGACCCTGTCTCGAAAAAACCAAAAAAAAAAAAAAAAAAAAAAGAAACAAATGCATTACTTAATCCAAAATATACCAATGATGAGATATTGTGTGTATAGCAAACATTTAATGAATATTTTCTGTCTGAATAATGGAGTTATTTTCCTCTTGAGTATATTCAATAACTTCAATTAACAGCTTTGAAAAGGTTGTGGGAGAGAAAAGGTATCTCTTTTAATGAATGAATAGACACAAATCATACATGCTCACCAATATTGATTACTATGATGCATGCTCATTTCTCTTGAAGAGGTTAAGAATGACCCTTATGTTGTTGTTTGTTATTGCATCCTCTGAACCCACAAAGTTCAGAACTCAGGATTTGGTGAGCTATTTGCTGGTACAAGATGATCTACCATTTTATTTAACTTTCCCACTTGAGTGGGAGAAATATTACCCAGGGGAAAGAGGCTTAAGGGAAATTGATTTTCATGAGTCCAACATATTAAGCAAACAGGCAGGACTTGAATCTCTAATGGGAAGAAGTTCCAGCAGGATATTAACCTGAGCACTTGGGACAGCAGCTAGATTCAGAATGCCCTTGAAGATGGAGCTTGATTCTTATGTTAGGATGAATCATCCAGATGAGGAGGTCATGGTGGCCAGTTTCTGAAGATAAAAAGGACAGTGACAGGTGAGAAAATGTTCTCTGGGTTTCTGACAACGGGCACTAAAATAAAAGATTCAGATTTGAACTGAGATAAGCACAAAGTGCATATGAGTACGCAGTTACTAAAAACTCACAACGCATTCAGTTTTTGTGCTAGATATATGAAAGAAATCAGGAGAGAACAATGGCAAAATTATAAGAATGCATATCTTGTTGGGGCAAGTACCGTTTTTGTGAGTGAGATGACACACGAAACAACTTAGGAGCAAGCTTCTACACACAGGTGCACAGTTTCAAAGTATAATGGAATTGATTATGAATCTTGTCAACAATTCTTATGAATTATTTCATTAAGTCATAGACAAACACATATGCCTATGTGATAATTTTATTATCATTCCTATTCTTTAATTTACAGATCAGAAGAGCGAAGCGAGAAGAGGTTTAGTTACTTTCTCTGAGTCACACAGGTAGCAGGTCATGGAGCCAGAATGTAAACTCAGGTATGCCTCATACGAAATCTTATTCACTTAACAAGTACTTCTTTGTGACATGACAAATTAACCACTACAAAGTATAGACACCATGTTGGTGAAACTGTTCTGGTTCCCTAACAACTGTAAATTTGTCATAATCAGAAGAATATAAACCTAGAAACAAGAATGCAATACAGTAGAAAATAAATGCTCCTATTACTCACATGCCTAGCATGAGGATATGAACAGATAAGTAATAACAGGATGGATTGGGAAGTTTCATTTCACCTACATGTAAATCAATGGAAAAAGGGATAAAAAGTCTATCAAATGCTATTATTGCCTTCTTGGGACAAGATAAATAAATGAAACCAATTAAAGAAATGTACTTGGTTAAAAAGTAAGCTCATTGAAGCTTAATTTTGACATTTTCCCCTCAGAATTTCTATTGACTGCTTAATTTCATCAGTTTCAGATTTTTTTTATTACAAAATGAGACAAAGGTAGAACCAATATTTGTAGGATAAATGATTAACTTATGTATTTATTGAAAGTATGTAGACTACCAGCTGCTCTTGCAGAGGACCTGGGTTAGATTCCCAGCACCCACATGGGAGCTGACGACCATCCAAAACCCCAGTTCCAGGGGAATCTGATGCCTTCTTCTGACTCTACGGGCATTGTACAACACGGGTGCACTTACACACAGGCAGACAATACACTCATACACATAAAATAAAAGTAACAAAATATGGGGCTGGAGAGATGGCCTAGCAGTTAAGAGCGTCAACTGCTTTTGCAGAGGAACCGGGTTCCATCCCCAGCACACACATGGCAGCTGAGAACTGTAACTCCAATTCCAGGAAAACTCCAGTTCCAGGGGAATCCGACACCCTCTTCTGACCTCCATGACATTGAACGACATGGGTGCACAAACCTCCATGTAGACAGTACATAAAAAAAAGTAACAAAATATTTTAAAATAATTACGTAGACTCCATTTTTTTACATGTAATATTGTTATATTTGGGACCAAAAGTATGAGCTCATTATTCTTTGCACAACTTATCTAGATGATTTTTGCCGTTCTTCACATTTAGGCTACAAGTATGCCACATAATGACACATCACATATCATTTGGCCCAAGATATTTCCTCTCCTGATTCATTGTCATGGTGACAAATGGAATGGAACAGGAAAAAAAAATTTGCTACCAAGGAATATAGTTGAATTAGAAGTATCTGTTGCCAGGTCCCAATAATGCCTATCTTCCAGTCTGTTTCTGGGTGTCAATAATGTTTCTCTGAAGCATCTCAGCAATGTCTATCTCTAGGTTTTGAACTGCAAAAGTACAAATAACAGAATCATTCCCTTGGATACCAGGGGTTTCTAGCATTAATGTGCAATTCCTTTAAAAATTGAGCTTTCTCTACCATTCTGCAATTCACTTTCCAAGGAAAAAGAAACTTTTCTCCAAAATTATCTACTGTGTGGCACAAACATGAGTTAGTCAAGCAAAACATTACATTTTTAATACTTGTCCAAAATAACCAACTTCCTCTTTAATTGTAGAGTCATTATAGCACCAGTCAAGGATCTCTTCTTGGCCCTTTGTAAAGATTTTGTCTCTGGCCAGTTTTTCTGCTCTTCTCTCTCTCAGGTGTCATTTTGGGGAAGAAGTCAGTATGTATCTGGAGCAAAGGTTGATCTAAATAGTGAAGATTAGGTTGCAAAGATGACCTTCTTTACTTGCAAAAGCTACCAAGATCTCTCATGAAACAATTGGTCCAGATATAAGCTATTTATACTTCAAGAAGACTATATAGACCTAACAGAATTTCAAGCTTACGTTCTATCTTAATATGTAGAAGGGAAGTTGGAAAAAAAGGAGAGCACTGACTGCCTGATTGGTATAGCCAGACCATCACTCTTTATATCAACTGTATACTTTTTCCTTCCAACAACCAACCTTCAGTTGTTTTTTTTTAGATTCTACCCCACTTCTCTCTTTCCCAAAAAGGTTTCCTGAATGGATCCTAGAAAGGTAAAACTTAGGGCTACTATAACTAGTCTCTAATTCCTCACTTAATAATGTTTCTATACTTTGAATTTTGTCATCTTACTTTTGCAATTTTTCATTGTATATTTTAATTAAAATTTTATGCATTTCATACAGTACATCTTAATCACATTTAGACACCTCCTCTCATATCTGTAATCCCCCATAGCCTGCCCACAGTATTTCTGTCATATGTGTCAAGGCCCATTGCTTCAAGTTTGTGTGCCCAGATGTCCTCAGTGTGACTTCATCAGCTGGAGCCTGTTCAGTCTACCTAGCATCACTCCCTTAATGAAGATCTACTCTCCCTCACCCAGCAGTGATCAGCTGCCAGTAGTTCCTTGGTAAAGGCTGGAGCCTCTTGTCCATTTCTCCAGCACTATCCTGGGTTTTTGTCTGATTGAGTTTGCATGGGTCTTACACATACTATCACCATTTGTTGCATCCTAGCTAGTGGTTGACATGAAATTGGGAAGTTTTGTGTTGTCTACGAAAATGCTCTAACTTGTAATAATTTTAATGCAGTGTGAGTATTAATACTGAAACAAATCTTGATTAAGAAAGCACCAAGGAAATGGGTGCAGGGGGCATGATTAATTAGATTTTCTGGTTAACTTTGTTAAGCATGAAGTTGCTTTCTATTGTGTGTCCTTAAAAATTCCATTAAAATACCCGAGTTCACTATCCCCTTTTAGAAAATCAAGCATAATGATGCACTTAAACCACTCTACTAATTGAAGATCTTTCAGAACCTCTGGCCATCATTTTGAACATTATTTCTTGTTGTCCAGAACTATTAGTGAAGATGGAGAAGAAAGTGTAGGATTGAAAGCATTCTGACCCCAAACCAGCTCCTGAAAACTGTTTTCTTGATTGAATTCGTTCCATTTTCATCTGCCTTTACATGCAAGAGAAAAATGAGACAAAACAGAATTTTTTGTGAAAAAGCAGGTAATTGAAAGTTTGAGTAATTAGACTGTCTGTAATGATGGTTTTGGGGGTACTTACATTGGAGAGACTTTGACAGTTCCCATAAAATTGTGCTCTTTTGTGCTTCATGTACAAAGATGATATTCCTGATATTTAGTTGCTAATATAGAGTAATTTCTACAGGGTTAGTAAAGGTTATACTGACCTATTTGTTCTCTCCCCTGGTTGTTTTTGGAAAACAAGGGCAATAATTTGTGATGCATTTGCTTAAGAGCATGTTTTGTGATTATAATTAGCACCATGTCTCTTAGAGCTAGAAGTCCATTGTCACTAAGTTACCAGCCCATGTGAAGATATATCCTGTCATTACAGAATCAGGAAAAAACATGATCATTCATGTAGTTGCTGAAGCTAAGCATTTGAGATTTACCTTCATTTCCATCATGTGCTTCATACTGCACCTAATATAACCTTTTTGTGAGTTATTTTTAAATCTATTATTATTAAAGTATAATATACTTGTAAAGACAATTTGATGGTACCATATCAAGCCCTAAAATTACTCATGTTACTTTATCCCAGCTTATGCTTAGCCACCACCTCTTGCTTGGACTAGTAATCAGCTTTTCTTACCAGTTTCCCTACATTCTTTGCCATACTTGCATTCTGATTCTCTCATAGCTAACCATTCATTAAAAATAAGATCTCAGGATAAACATATGCAGAGGTATCTTCTTTAATCATGTTCCAAAACTGTAACCTTTTCATGTATATTTTTTCTTTCTATTAAGATCCTATACATCTTCCTCATAGCACTTACCACAATAATTATTTTACATTTACTTCTGATGATTTCATCTCTTTAAAACTTACTTTTGTCACTAGATTATAATCTCTATGAATGCTAGTATCATGTCTTCCTTGTTTCTGGTTTTATCCCCATTGTCTACCTATCGCAATAATATGATATATAGTATGTTTCCAAATATATGTCCTGTGTGAATGAAACAAGGAGTTCTGATCTTCCCTTCTATAAACATCTTTATTAATCTCTCTTCACTGCATTGGAAGAGTGGATTTAAAGAGGCTACTTGCTTTTGCATTTGGGTTCACCAAAGAATTCACCTATAAGCCAAAGGAAAAAAAAATCAAGTTTATTCTATTACTAATTAATGAGACTTGGGATTGAATGATAAAAATCTAACGATGTTAATGTGGATTCTGAATGCAGGCTGGCAGTCTCTGAAGACAAACTAAAATGGTGAGAGGACACTGCAGTTTAATTCCTCAATTAGGAGACAGCTGTCACCCCCAGGGACAATCTTAGCTGCTGATTGATTTTCTTTATACACTGTAATCATTGTCAGTGCTACCTCAGGCAACCTAAATGTCCTGTATTCCTTCACTAGAAGAGGTGGATCCTTCTTAACACAAACCTGGTACACTAACACTCAGATTGGTATAAAGGATAAATTATGAGAAATTCCTTCATATTTCAGACAAATTCTTAATAAGATTCCTTTGAATAATAAGCTTGTCGAGTACAGCTCAACTAAGATTCCATCTACAAAACTATGATTTTTTTGTGTGTGTAACCTTTTAGGGTAATAGTATCATTACCCAAAACAAAGCAGCAAAGATGGCTCTGCCTTGTTCCCTGGTCACAGACTGAGCTTTCAGCGTTGAACACTAACTGAATCAAGCCCCCACCTCTATTCTCATATCTACTCATTTATTCCAAAGCACAGACTGATTTCTAATCATATCACAGCCAAGGCACTAAGATCAGATGGCCACTTCATAAATATGGGTCTTTGAGTACCACAAGGGACGACTGAGGAGGGGAAGGTGCATCTATGTCTCATTGCTAACCCATCCCCTCTGCTAGAAAAAAAAAAAAACAGCTAAATGCACATCCCACTGCTTGTGAGTCAGGAATGTCATTTTCATTTATGAAGGATGGAACATTATTTTTCTCTAACATTTCAAGTGAATAACTTTACATATATTTCCCTTCAGTTTCCATAGGAATTTGATGCCATGGAAGCAATCAGCTATATATCCCCAGAGTCTGACAGAAACACTGCTTTTTCATATACATGTTTTAAGATCAATAATTATTAATAGCCTTCCTCCCTCCAGTGATGATGCTGGGGAAATCTACCCAAATTTGGGTGTGGGGGATAGGTTTCAGTGGCAAAGAGTTGTCTGGTTTCCTGTTATTTTAAGATTTTGGATTCACATTTCTATTGAGTCTTAAAAGCTGAGTTTCAGAAGTTCAGGCAGTATTAAGAGAAGCTTCTGCACCATGTCACCATTATGTAGTGTTTACCTCCTGCTGAGAGATTCTCAAAGGTCAATTCATCATGTTATGTCAAAGAAAAGAGTGGAAAAAGCATGAGTCATCCTCTCTTAAGGGATCCTTAATTTCTGATCCTTTTACAACTATTATGGTTTAAATGGGAAATGTCCTCCAGAAGCTCATGTGTCTGAACACCTACCGCCTAGCTAGTGGCACTATTTAAGGAGGTTGTAGAACTTTTAGGAAGTTGAGCCTCACAGAAGAAGTGGGTTACTGGGAGCAGTCCTTGAAGTTTCTAGCCTGACCCCAGCTTCCTATCCCATTTCAGCTTCCTGTTCCACAGAAATGTGAGGAGCTGAGGCAACCCAGTCACATGTCCATGCCACCAGAACACAGCCTGCCACTATGCCTTTCCCATCATGAAGAACTACCCCTCAGGCCATGAGTCCAAATAAACTTCTTCTCATTTATACCTTGTCAGGTATTTCATCATAGCAAGGAAAGAAGTAACTAATATAACAGCTATTAGGTAAGCTTGCCTAGTAGGAAAAGTGCAAGATGCCTTCGGAGGAAGAAGAAATGGGGACACTCATATATGTGCTAGATAGTACCTCTGGTGCTCTTACTCTCTTCCAGTAGCACTGTTCTTTTTATCAACTGATTATTTTTCTTTTTCTCAGATCGTGTGCATCAATCTCATAGACATGGGTAATCTGACCATTATCAAAGAGTTTCTCCTTCTGGGATTCGGAAGTCTCCACGGGTTACAGTTTTTCCTTTTTGGAATATTTCTTGGAATCTATGTAGTGACCATACTGGGGAACATTCTCATCCTTACAGTCACTTCTAGTGACCGGAGCCTCCAAACTCCCATGTACTTCTTTCTGTCCAATTTCTCCTTCCTTGAGATCTGGTATACAACCTCCACTGCTCCTAAGATGTTGAAGACCCTTCTCTCAGGTCCAGAGGCAATTTCTTTTGCAGGTTGTGTGACTCAGTTTTATTTCTTTGGTTCCATGGCAGTTGTTGAATGTTTTCTCCTGGCTGCCATGTCTTATGACCGCTACCTTGCTATCTGCAGCCCACTCCAGTACCCAGCTCTCATGAACCTTCACACATGTATCCTACTTGCAGGTGGATCTTGGCTGGGTGGATTCTTGGCTCCCGTGGTCACTGTTGTTATGACTTTCCAGCTGCAGTTCTGTGCATCCAATGAAATTGATCATTTCTTCTGTGACCTGGCCCCTGTGCTGAACCTGGCTTGTTCTGATCCTGAGGAAGTGGAAAAAACTACTTTCCTCATGGCCTCCTTTGTCACCATGGTGCCCTTTCTGCTCACTGTAGCCTCCTATATAAACATTGTGGTTGCTGTCATTAGGATGCCATCAGCCACAGGAAAGCAACGGGCCTTTTCCACATGCTCTTCCCACCTCATTGTTGTCACTCTGTTCTATGGAACTCTGGGAACAGTGTATGCTATACCAACAGCAACTAAAGCTACTACCCTGAACAAGATCTTCTCACTACTCTACACTGTGGTCACTCCCATGATCAATCCTATTGTATACAGCCTTCGAAACAAGGATGTTAAAAAAGCAGTGAGGAGATTCCTAAGTCAGTGGAAATATTCCATGGCGAACTAATGTCCCTCTCCATCCCTGGGGATTCCTTTTCCTCAGTAGCCTATGCTTCTGTAAAGGGGGCCAGATCTAGTCTGACAACTTGGGATTTCAAATTACTGCCCTTCCTTTCTTCTGGGGAAATCACCAGCAGAATAGGGACTCTCCCTCAAGTTGTAGAGCCAAACATTCTTAGACTTCCAAGGTTAATCCCTAAACAGAAAGTGTAAATTTACTGAGATATCTATGACTCCATTCAGATACACTACCATATTTAGGTGCCTTTCAATTTTTAAAATATAATTATTTTTATTTTATATGTATGAGCTTATAATTGTACTCATGTTGTGCAATCTCTTTGGGAATCCTTTGGAACTGGATTTAACAGGTGTCTGTTAGTTGCCATGTGGATGCCAGGAACTGAACCCAGGTCCTCTGCAAGAGCAGCCAGTGCTTTTAATCACTGAACCATCTCTCCAGCCCTCATATTGGCTCTTGTTAAGGGGAAATTAGAACCACCCAACTTGACCACACAGGTCGACCTATCATGTTATCAATTTACGTTATCAATGACATAAAAAGGTGATATTCACAAACACACATATGTGTGCACATGCAACACACAACACATGCTCACAGAAACACACAAATATCATTCAACCTAACGAACATTGAACCTGGGTTATTTGCAAGAAAATGGATAAAGCTGACAGAAGATCATGATGTAAGTAAAATAAGCTTTACTCAGAAGAACACATTTTCTCTCATATGTGGACCCTAGGTTTTTAAACTAATAAAAGTAGAAGGATTATATGGGAGAAAGCAGACCTCAAGGGGAAAAGAGAGTATCAAGGAGTTATTGTGTAAAATTTATACATGCTAATCATAGAAAAGACAGCTTGCAACAAAAGTGTCATGCCATAAAACCCTCTCCCTTCCTCATATTATTTTTCTCAGTGTTTATGGGAGAATTTGATGGAAATATCTGTTGATGCTAAGGTTTCCTAGTCCCATTATATTTTTGTGTCCATACATATCTATATAACAAGTACTCCAAGAATATTTTGCCAGAATGGTCATAATGTTTTACCTGAATGCTGCCTTATCCTTCAGGAATTTTTTTTGGTTAAATTAAATTAAAATTTAATCAAATTTTTGTGTATCTCATACAGAACACCTCAATAAATCTTAACCATCTTTATACCCCCTTCCCCACTGGTACCTTTCCATATCCCCCCTACTGGATTGCATACATTCTGTCATTTGTGTTAAGGCCTGTTGTGTTAAGTTAGTGTCCACAGACAATCCTCAGTGCAAGTTCATCCACTCCTCCAGCATTTCTTATGGTCACCTCCTGGCTTCGGACTCACAAAGCCCTTCACTGTGCCTCTCCTTAGGATTCATGCACACACCAGATAATGAATTCATCTTCTCCTGTTTCTTACATCATCTGCCTCTCCACTGATCAAAACCATCTCTAAAATCCTAGAGCAGCTATTGACTATTCTACACACTTGGACAGTAAATCAAATCTCTCGAAGACTGGAATTCTATTATCTTTATTTCTTTTAATTTCTTGTAGCATGGCATATCACATGGACTGGTTGCAAAAATAATTATTTGTTGATTAAATGAACTGATCACTAGTCAAAACAATGGCTGTGTGGTGTGTAAGTAAAATAAGTCACTTTTTCCTGCCTACACTGTTGTCTTCCTCCCAGTCTCTTAGTGTCATGATTACCCCCTTTCCCCCACAGTCATCTCTAACTGAACACCCCAACCTTCTTCTTGTGGTCTTCTTGTTGGTCTTTCCCACAATGCACAGATGGATCTTTTTAAAGTCCAAAGCTAATCCTGTCCCCTCCTGTTTATTGCTTACTCTACATGATTCTTTGGTGTCCCAGAGTTGGAGGCAAAGCTCCTCAGCTAAGCCTCTGGCCTACTCCTCAGTTCACTCTAGGATGCCTTTTCTCCTATTTTGTGCTACAACTACACCAAATTTCCTAAATTCTCTGGAAGCTCCCCAACACCAAGATCACATGCTTGCTACATTTTCCCCCAGTATCTAGAACCAGAGTGAGAAAAAATATAAAGCTGCTCCAATAAGACCTCTTCAGTTGAATTTTAATGTAAGCATCATCTAGCTTTGCTACTTGTTGCCACTTTTTGGCATTGAGCCTGTGAAACTCCCTCACTTGAAGAAAAAATAATCTTGATTGGCTATAAGTCGTGTGTGTGTGTGTGTGTGTGTGTGTGTGTGTGTGTGTGTGTACGGTGTGGTTTTGCCTTTTTTCTGGTGCTACCTCTAGGGATAACAGAAGCACACATAGACATCCCCCAAACCTCCACTTACAAAATGAGTCTAAGAAAGCCAAGAAGTTTGGGAGACATATTTCCCATCTGGCTCTTCATACTCCCTTCCCCATCGTCCACAGAGCTCCCTGTCGTATAGGTCCTAATTGTCTCTAATCTAGTTTTAACTTCTCGTAATTGCCCTCAATTATGAAATAGAGCCTGCAGAACACACTCCTTGTGGTTAAAACCAGGATCTAGAGTAGAAGTGTAATTACTGTTCAGCCTCTCAGGGATTCTGCCTTCAGCACAGATGCACCGTGGAAATGCCTCATCTGCCCCATCCCTCCATGACTCCATTTGTGTCCAGGTTTCTAAATTCAGATGAAGAATTTGCTTAGTGTGCTTGCCACTAGGAAAATTTATTAATATCTGCTATCCTACATCAGCTAAAACTAGAAATCTTTAGCAACTGACATTTGTCTTTATGATAAAGCCTAAATGTTCCAGGAAAGTGAACAACTGTACTATGTGTTACAAGATCCAATGTCATGTACCTTGATCCCAACCATGGCCTAGAAGATATAATTCATGCCCAAATCTCAACTCTTTGAATTCCTACCTCCTTGACTTTGTGTGGCTCAAAACTGAATGCCTTATTACAATTTTCACACTCCATTGTTTATCTCCTTCTTTCCCTCTTTTTTTTCTACTTTTCTTCCTTTCCCTGTCTCTTTTTGAGATAAGATCTCACATAGCTCACATTTCTCTCAGACTAATAGCAACCCTCCTCCTTCCACCTGCCAAGTGCTAAGATAGTAGATGTGCTCCAAAACACCAAGCACCATCTCTCTTTTCTCTTGGACAATCTTTTGGGTGTAAACCAACCCTTTTATAATATGCTTTTAATTAGCTGGGCACTGGGAGTGGTGGTACACCCCTTTAGTGATAGGCAGATCTCTGTGAGTTTAAGGCTAACCTGATCTACATGGCAACTTCCAGGCCAGTGGGAGCTAAAGAGAGACCCTGTTCAAAGAAACTAAAACATAATAAAAATATTCTTTTATTTCCCTCTGAGTTTTTCACTATAAATATCTTCACAACTGCAACTAAATAATTATCTGAATGTAACAATCGTATGCATATCTACTACCTGGACTACAAATCTCATCAGGGCAGGATTTATATCGGTGTTATTTGAATCCTATATATTTAGCATCCACCATAGTACTTAACATAGAATAATTATTCAATAAATATTGGTCAATAAAAGAATGAAAAGGAACCATCTAAAGCCATTTTATTTAGTTCATGGAGCATTGTGTTGCTCTCACTGGAGATTTGATTATTTGACCTCCTTGTGGGCCAATTCACTTCACTCTGTTCTCCAAACCACAGTGTACTTTAGGAACATCTGCCAACTAGCTCAAAATATGCATAATTCCCCAAAGGGAACTGGAAGAGTGTGTATGGCTCAGGACAGCCTATTTCTAATATGAAAAGACATGTCAAAGTGTGTGTCCAGCTCCTAGCGGTGGTACAGACTCCCTGCTGAACTCAAAAGGCAACAATTTTATGTTACAGCATTTTGGTGCACTTGCCTATGCAATGTGAATAGATTTTTCTGTTTAGTGGAACATTATGTTAATGATTGGACAGAGTAATTAATAGCAAATCAGATTAAATTTTCATGTTTCTGTACAAGCCAAAGAGAAATTATTCCCATTAACCTGATCAGTACAAACTGTCATGCTAAATTAGAAGAGCCACAGCTCCAATTTGTACCTTAACCCTCTCTATTTCGGCCAGATGGTTTGCTGGTACTTCAGCAGCTGTTCAGAGAAAAAGAGGGGAGATTTAGAATGGAGAAACATGGATTAAGAAGAGGCAAAATATGCTCCAGGCCTGTTTAAAGGAAGAGAGCCAACAGCCCCTGTATCAGCACTAGTCTTCGTCATATTGCATTTCCATGAAAAGCTGTGTGTGTGGAAGAGGAGAGAATGCAGTATCAGTTTCAAGACAGTGGTGCTTCCCATATGTATGGCAATGTAAAAAGCTATTACTGTGTTTCACAACAGTATTCATGGAAACAGAGCTTTATGGCTAAGAAGTAGTCTGGCATCTTAGGGAGGAAAGAGGGCTTAGACTTATGCAGGTATCATGAGCTCTGTCAAGTGAATTGCTCTGCAGAGGTTAATTGTACTATAAACCTAAAATGTAGGCAAATCATATGCAGGGTGTCTCTGTAGGTCACCCCAAATTTCAAAACTTTAATTCATTCCCTATCTCTTCCTCTTTTCAAGCTCTTTAGACTTCTTAAGTTCACCTAGCATCTCCAGATTCATCTACAATACAAGATCACTGCCAGTATAATCATGAATAAAGACAAATGGAATGTAGGGATATGATGCAGTTCTTAACATTCTTTTCAGTGGTAAAGGTTTGGGTTTGACAAAGCTGATGAAAACTTGATTTCATGGCAATATTAAATTAATAGGAGGGATTGTGTGTCACACACATCCAGAATTTATATATTCAAATGAGAGTAACTCAGAACCATACTTTCAGGGACACTGAGATATCAGTAGCAGAACCAAGTAAGAGTAGTGGCTCTGAAAGCAATTAAAGCATGGGATGACAATGTCAGTAATCCTAAATTTCTAATATTTTCCCTGAGTCAAATTTGAATTATTTCAAAAGCCAAGGACAGAACCGAATCCCTGGGGATTATTAAATGGCTGTAGGCAAAACTAAAATTGTGAAAGTGATGTCAAAGTTCCTTTTGGTAAAGAATTTGACCCTGTAATTTCTCCAGTGTTTCAGAATGTCTATTTTACCAGCTTGGTTTGTTGCTTTTGAATGGTGAATTTTACTTGGAGAGCAATATGGTTGTCAGTAAAAGAGCATACCTCCATGATCTTCATCTGTATTTGCATTATGCACTGATTTTGAGGTCTCTGACATGCTGATGTTTACCTCTTGAGAATCTAGAACTTTCACTTCTTGATCATACTACAAAAGTTGTTTGTTACCCTGGTTACAATTTTGCACCAAAACACCTTGAAAGTTCAAAACAAATGTCACATTTTCCCTGTTTTAAATACATCAAAGTGAAGTGACATCTTTATAGAAAATGCACTTATGTTTTGGGTTTCTTGCAGAACAAGTCAGTTTCTTCAACTAAATTGGGTTCATCAGCTATAATTCTTACAATTTCAAGACGTAAAAACAATTAGTGAAGCAAATTTCTGGTGTTTTCAATATATTCATCATTCCTATGGCTAATTAGATTACCAACTGATGCATCAACATGGACACCATTACTAACTCGCTTGGGCAGTCTCATTTCTTGTTCTTGATAGAGTTCAACCCTAAGTAAGCATCTCTTTGTTTGTAACGTAACTCACTTCCAAATTCATTAGCTCATTTCACACAATATTTGATGCTGATCCTTTGTATTAAACAATAGTCAAATTTTTAGTGACATGAAAAACATAAGCATTTTGCCACCAAAGTTAGTTAGTACCAAACATTATCAGAGTGAATGTTTTGTCCCTGAGAGTTAAAACATGTTGTCAATTCTGCCCAGGTTACAGTTCCAGACATTTAGTTACAACTTCCATTTGGACAGCATAAATATAACCTCGGCAAAGATTAGTTTAGACATTAGGAAAGTTATGTTTTTTCCTCTTTCATATATTTTGCAATCATGATCCCAGCTAGTACAAACTAAATGTCACTGCCACATGTATTTGAGAATTGATAAGTAGAGTTTGAGGAAAGGGAGTTCACCCTAAGTCTTCTTTACATGTTATAGCATGCTATGTTATTTTTTTATCTTTTATTTTAAGTTTTTGAAACATTTGATATTGATTAATATGCAAGTCTCTGAAGTTAGTGCTGGCCTTGATACCTAATCTGGGCTTTTTCTAACTTGGCCAAGTGAATCACATGTGTTCACTGAGCTGCTGTTATCATATCTACCTAAATAAATAATATCTATCTCAAAAAATCAATTTAGATAACATATACAAAACAATTAACATAGTATGTACACACTGTGCACATTCTGTTAATTGATGAAACAACCAAGCAGAATCAGTGAAGAAATCCTTCAACACTATAACATCTCTATAAATACTGATTTTTTAATTCAAATTCTTTTTCATGGAGTTAAGGTCAGAAACAATATTCCATTCTAGCTATCCTCCAATGACAGACCGGAGTATTCTCGGGCTCCTGGGATGTACTTTTGTTTCATTTGGGACATGAACACAAACCAATTTTTCCTTAATTGATGGCATTTGTGATAGATAACCTCAATTGTCAGCTTGACAAACCTGGGAAGAGGGAACCTCAACTGAGGAATTTCCCTCATCAGACTAGCCTCTGAGTATGTCTGTGAGGCACTTTCTTGATGCCTAATTGCTGTAGGAAGACCCAGTCCACCATACAAGGATCAGGCCTGTTGAAGAAAGGCAGGAGATCATGAGACTTGGAGTGAGCCTGTAAACAGTATTCTTTTATGGTTTCTATTTAAGTTCCTGCCTTCAAGCTCCTGCCTTCAATTTCTGTTTTGGCTTTCCCTGACAATGGACTGATACCCATAAACCAAATAAACCCTCTCCTACCCCCAAGTTACCTTTGGTCTCTGTTTTATCACAGCAACAGAAAAGTAAACTAAAATAGTACTATAAACCTTTACCCTCCCCACTGAAAAGGATTTGATGGTCTCCATCTGTCACTATTCAAAGACTAAGTCCTTCCATTAATCTTCTGCATCCCTATAGACCAGGACTGAATTTATCCAAGTGAATTTTCTTCTTAGTAGATTGATTAAATGAGGTATTATTGTCCACTAATGTTGTTTCCAAATGTAAATAATTTATTCTACTTTCAAGAAGATGGTTTAATGGTATCCTTATTAGTAAATAGATAAGTATTATCAGTGCTTCTCATGTAAATGAAACCTATATTACTCTCAATTATTTTGTTTTAGTTAGTAGTTTGCTAAGCTCTTTTTGTAGTTGGTGACATGGAAAACTCTAAATTCCAGGACACAAACAATCCAGCTCCATATTATAAACTAATGAAGTTCAAATTATCAATTTATTTCTATTACCCTTAACTAAAGTAATATATCACTTATCTAAAGGTCCCTTTCCAGAAAACCATAATTTCCTAGCGTTTATGTAGTTGAAAACCTAGGATTTGCCTTTCAAAACCTTAGAACAGCCAAAAGTGATGATATAAAAACCTATGTACCAAATCTCATGCACAGTAAATTTAGTAAAATCCCCAAGACTCTCAGTACTAGTTTATACACTGTTGTAACTGAGTTTGGTTGCTGAGTACATGGTATAATAGAAAATGTCAATGGACCACTGGAACTGTAAGCAATGTTCTCAGCAAAGACTTTAAAAAGAAGATGAGACACTTCTTTTAAAAAGATAGCCTGAGAACATTTAATGGGTAATTAAAGAGTTTAATGCATCTCAAAGAACTGAAGAAATCTCTACATTTCAGTGAAACCCAATGATTGGTGTTCATAAAGATACCCTAAAAGTCAACCTGAAAAGGCGAAATTATGTTAAGAAGTATTGGCATGAAAAGACAGAAAAGTATTAGAAACATTAGAAACAATTGGTTTCCATGAGGATTGTCTATGTGAATCTTTTTATTTTATTTTATTTTTATCTATTTATTTTTTTGGTCTTTTCAAGACAGGGTCTCCCTGTAGCCCCAGCTGACCTGGAACTCACTCTGTAGACCAGGCTGGCCTTGAACTCACAAAGATCCGCCTGCCTCTGCCTCCCGAGTGCTAGGATTAAAGGCGTGCGCCACCACGCCCGTCGGATCTTTATATTTTAATTTTATTTATTTATTTTCTATGTGTATGAATGTATTGTCTGCATGTAGGTTTGTGGGTGGAGTTACAGACGGTTCTCAGCCGCCATGTGGGTGCTGGGGATCGAACCCAGGTCCTCTGCAAAAGCAGCCGGTGCTCTTAACTACTAGGCTATCTCTCCGGCCCATGGATCTTTATTTGGGACAGACACTTGTAAATATGCCTGCTCTGACCAGTACCAACAGATCAGGTATTACAACATCTGCCAAGTAAGACATGTTGCACTAGATTCTGCCAGTCTAATGTCAAAGAACAATGTATAAGATACTTTTCTGTTGCGTGACTGAACACCATGACCGAAAGCAATTTATAGATGAAAGGGTTCATTTCAGCTTACTGTTTCAGAGGCAAAAGAGTCTTTCATGGCAAGGAGACAATGCAATAAGTGGCAGGCAGCAGGAACAGGAAGCTGAGAGCTCACATCTTTAACAACAAACATGAAACAAAGAATGCAAACTGGAAGAGGGGGAAGAATATGAACTCTCAATGTCCACCCCAATTACGCATTTCCTCCAGCAAGGTTATACTTCATAAAAATTCCATGACCTCCCAAAGTGTCATCAACTGGGGACAAAATGTTCAACTATTTGAGACTATAGGGGACATTTCTCATTCAAACCATCCATAAATAAATAAATATTTCTGATAAGCATATTGTGTGTGTGTGTGTGTGTGTGTGTGTGTGCGCTTGCGCGTGTGTTGTGTAAAGCTGTTTTTGGTGAAATGTTTGTGGAAGTTTTTGTTTCTCTTCCCTGATATGGCACACCTGTGCATATCATTAGTCCTGATAGTGCCTGAATTATTTCCAACTTTGAATTAGCAAGATGGCTGTTTTGCTCTCTCTCTCTCTCTCTCTCTCTCTCTCTCTCTCTCTCTCTCAGGCGTTATCTAGGGATGAGCTCTCTGAAATTCCAGGGAGTTTATTAAGGCTGCCCTTTACACAAAAAAAGATGTTTGGAGCCAGACATTTTAGCATAGCACCTTCCAGAAGAAATGTTTTCCAACAAGAAAGGAAGGTATTGAGAAAAAGTTATTTTTCTAGGTTTCTAATGAAGGCAGGGACTTTCCTTTCACCTTGATACCAATAATAAACATAACTTTGGGGGGATGGGATACAAAATAATGACCTCCCAAGGAGCTCTTATGATCTTACTTTTAATAACTCCCCCTGTGTCCATCTCCCAGTGAAGTGCTTTGTAGTTAAAAGGCCTTTAACTATGACATGTATGACCAATTAAAACTATCTGCTTTGTACTGAATGAAGTACTAACTCCTTAATCCCAATAATTAGTGTGCAGATGAAGGAAGGAATATGATGAAAAAATCAAAATACTGGCTGTAAGAAGAGATGGTTTTTATAGACCTAGCTACAAGGCTTTTAGGCAGCTTGTAACAAAATGTACTGTGCATATATACTGTGTGTATTTTGTATGAAGACATTTCCATTAAAGAAGTTGTATATATCCATATACATCTTTAAATATATAATGGCAAAATGTATGTGACTAGGATACTTATGTTGAGGTTGGCTAGCAGAGACATAGACTTCTGAATAGCCTATAAAGTCATCCTCTATCTCAGCATAGCTCCTGACAGTGTCCACAAGATAGCTTGGACTCATCCAAAAAACATCAAATTGTAACATGTTCACTTAGTATAAGAAGACAGAAAGGTATATAGTTAAAATAATTACAGTAAAATGACTTGGCCCCTGGAAAGGTTTCTTTAGTATTTCATACATGCATTATTTGGATATCTCTTTCCTCACTTACAGCTAATAGGTCAGATATTACAGTAGTTGCCAACCAAGCATGCCACAACAAGCATGTCACATAACACATTATATTCTTCCAGAATGGGTACAGGTCTGTGTATTATCATTTTGTGTCTATGGGGTGTGTGTGTGTGTGTGTGTGTGTGTGTGTGTGTGTGTGTACAGAGAGAGAGAGAGAGAGAGAGAGAGAGAGAGAGAGAGAGAGAGAGAAATTGAGAGAGAGAAGAAACCCAAGTTGGGGAGTTTACACATGAAGATGTAGCAAGCATAAAAAGACATACATTTTTAAATTAACTCAGTTTAATTTACACACAGTTCTTTCCAGTAACTTGTCTTGACCATCATCCTTCTTGGCTTCCTGTTCCAGGATCCCATTTACCTTCTTCAACTGGGATCCATGGACTGAACGTGGCTCAGTCACAGATTACTCAGATTATCTGACTCCCAGCCTATCCAACTAAGCAATCCCGTTGCTCTATCTTGTACTTTCAGCCAAATTTGCCAACCTGTTCTTTGGCCCATTCTAGCGAGAATGACTCCTTTGAAACTGACCTAATAACCCTGAGTAGACTAAGTTAAGCACTAGCCCTGGCAGAACCAGGAGTAGAAACAAGGTGACAAGGTTGGACTGAAGGGGTTTACATAATGTGAAACTGTCTTTTGGGGACAGTAGAAACCAATGGTCCCTAAGAGGCTGCCTGGAGTGAGGACTGCTGCTTTGTGGTGCAAGTATTTTACACGGAATCTCCAGGGGTATTAGTCTAATGGGACAACCAAGTGAAAAGGTGAAATGATTACCAGGGAGCGAAGGGTACTGACTCATTGATGAGAAGATGAGCAAAAAGAAAATACCGGAGTATCCTGGAGTATCACTTCAAAAACTATCACTTCAAAGAGTCAAAAAGTCTCAGTGTTATCCTTCTGAATATACCATAGAGTAATTTAATGGAGGCAGACTATGTACTAAACATTTCACTCAACAGACACTGGACACAAGTCAATAAATAAAGGCTCACTACTTCTCTCAATGAGTTTGTATGTGAAAACAGAATAAGAAGCAAGTTTTTGTTTACATTTCAGGTATGTTGCAGTAGATGCAAGAGAAGGCTACCTTTGTAGAAGAAATTGCTCCATTATTTGCTCCTGGTAGATATCTAATAATCTGACATTCCTTAGTGATTTGGCCATTGCTTAGCATATATGTATGTAATATATATATATATATATGTATACATATATATGCTCTTCATACACATGTAGCAGCTTTGAAGATGGAAGTCAATTAGAGATCATTGATTTTTTAAATTTATTATTTTTTATGTGTATGAGTGTACTGTCTGCAAGTAGGTTGGTGCACCCATGTCATTCAGTGCCT
>VZQC01001057.1:276509-333913 GCA_009823505.1 Rhizomys pruinosus
AGGATGTAGGCTTGTGGCATCAGCCATGGGTTATTCCTCCAAGGAGAAAGCCAATAGCCAATTAGATTTGGGATATACAGGCACATGGCTGCCTCTGCTGCACAGTATTTCCAGGCAGGTGAGGTGTAGCTGGTGCTGACGGTGGAGTCTTGCTTGACTCAGGGAGACCCGTATTTGCTTTAAACACATATTTTCTTTGAGAGTAAAATTTCTCTAAAGAATTAGGCACACAAAATGTCTTCTTTTCTTGATATTTTGCTCATTCCTTTGTTTTACTCCCTTATCACTTTCACACCTGTCACCACCAAAAATTTCATTGCTGAGGTGATCAATTGTCTCCAGGTTATCAAATACAATGAACTCTTCTCTCTCCTCTCAGTTCACAATCAACACTCTTCTCCTAAGTAGTCTTTATTTATCATGGTCTGCTTTTTTTCAACTTTTTCTTTTATTTGCATGGTTTTCTACTTATCTTTCTATCTTACTCTCATTTGCTGGATATTCTTCATGGACATGATATCTAAGGGATAGAGTTCCCATGATTTCTATTTTGGGGTCTCATCTCCCTCTAAACTGTTTCTCTACAAGATTTCACCTATTTTAATGTTTTTAAATGCCACCTACATGCTGATGGCTTTTAAATCTGCATTTTTGAACCAGAGTTCCAGATCAGGATATTTAATTTTTTTTAAATTTTATTTATTTCTGTATGTGTATGAATGTACTGTCTGCATGCAAGTTCGTGCACCCGTGTCGTGCAATGCCGCGGAGGTCAGAAGAGGGTGTCGGATTCCCCTGGAACTGGAGTTCTCCTGGAATTGGAGTTTCAGACGGTTCTCAGCCGCCATGTGGGTGCTGGGGATCGAACCCAGGTCCTCTGCAAGAGCGGTCGGCGCTCTTAACCGCTAGGCCATCTCTCCAGCCCAGATCAGGATATTTAATTACCTGCTTGACATCCACTACCAAATGAGAAGCTCCTGTACAAAACTAGTGACATCATTTCTCCCTTCCCCTAAATCTGGCCCTATTTTGGTGTTCTATATCTCAGTGAGTAGTGTAAGTAATATTTAATTCATAACCAGTAAACAGGAAGTTACTGTTGATGCACAAAACCTATCAATTTTGCTTTTGAATATACTAAGTTCAGTTCGTTTTTCTCCATCTCTGCCAGTACTTGCCGAAACCTCACTGTCATAGTCTCTCACTGACAACAATGTAATTGTGTTCTAATTGATTTACCAATACCTATTAGCTCTCTATTCACACCTAAAATTATTCTCCACATAACATCCAGAGATATCTAAGAACATAAAGTGGGTCATGTTATTCTACTTGAAACCATTCGAGAATTACAATCTCGCGGTGAAGTGCGGTGAAGCTCTGCATTGTTCAATTTTCAGCCTCACAGTCCTCTCCCTTGACCACTACTTTGTAATCACACTAGCCTTTTCCTGTTCCCCAAACACTCTAAAATCTTTACTACTATAGACACTGTTGGTTGCTATTCTCTCTGTCTAAATTGTCCCCTATGTCATCCCATTTTACAGTTCATCTTTGCCTGGATTATTCTTATTTGTCTTATGAATTTTTTGTAAAATATGGTGTCTCCAGAGACTCATTCTCTAATAGTCCCAACACAACCCATAAAATTACCCTTGTATGTGCTTTCCTAGAAACTTCTACTCTATCACCGTGCTTATTACAATATTAAGTTATTGAAGGATTATCAGGACATAGGTGGTACTTGAAAGCAAGAAAGTAATAATAATTCAGTAAGGATAGAGATATAACCACTCAGCCATTCACTCAAAAAGCATTCATTCAGAGTTTTCTTTACTCTTCTGGGCATAGATTACACAGTGATAAACCACTGGATAAGGAGATAATCTCTTAAACATAGACACAGTGAATCCAGTAGAGATAGGAAAGCATCATTTGCTTCAGTACATATGAAAGAAGATAGATAAATATTCCCAAAGAAGATAATGATACAGCTACCTAAGAGTTTAAAAAGTTGAATCAACATTATATAGGTACGTGATTTTTCAGGCAAAGGGTAGTCATTCACAAATGACATAGGGCAGTTGTGAGATGGAGCCTGGTGGGACATGAGATTGGGAAAAAAAAGCAGGAGTAGGCCCATGAAAATCCTTAAGTCCCATGCTAAGGAGCTTGGACTTCATCCTATGTATGTATTTCAAGCATCTACTGTGTGCAGTGCACTATACTAGGTACAACTTCAAGTGACTTTCAGTTTCTGCCCTTGAAGAATTTACAATCTCATGGGAAGATAAGATCTATGCAAAAACCAAAGGGCAGAGCAGAAAATGCTGCATGTCAAATGAAGAAGAATAAAATCCTTCTCACAGGAAAGATGTAACAGGTGCAGGTCTGTCATAGAGGGTTCTGGGAGAAAATACAACTTGAATTGCACCATAAATAAACAAGTAAAGTGAACTGAGCTAAAAAGGACATTCTGAACATTTCTGTTTGTCTCACCAATAATTTTGTTATGCCTTTCTACTAAGGTGTTGCTATTAAGTTAAATTTAAGGTAAAAAAATATTGTGATTTCACCTGCAGAGATTCTTTTTATAAGGTCTTTCAAATCTACATATTCTACAATGTAAAACATAAATTATGAGCAATTTGAATGCCAAGATCACCAGAATATAATTTCTTTGAGGTTGGAAATGGTCTACATGGTTCCTTTTTCTCTTCTTAGCACAAGGCATGGATGATATTAGGCTTTCAATAAATATTTTGATTGCGTAAATGAATCTCTCACCTTTCTAAGTGGAAGTGTTTTTATTTTTACTCTCTCAAACTGTTGCTTTACTATTCTATTTGATAATATTATGTAACTGGTAACAGATACAAAAGAAACCAAAGCACAAGTGAGGCCAGGAAGACAAACTTGGGAGTACTTCACTAAAAGACTCGGGAAGGGGAACAAAAAGAGAATGGAAATGCAGCAAGTAGCTATACATGTTAGAGAAAATTCAATCTAGAAGAAAATGTGCTGGAGGCAATCCACAAAGAAATTGCTATAAGTGCTTAATGCACATTCCTTCAAAACTGGTCCACATGTGGGTTTTCATATGTTCTGCTAGACTTTATCTTTATCTTTGTACATTTAGGTCAAGGAGAGGTACAATATTACTATGAACCATTCAACACAGTCAGCCTCCCAGCCTGAGCTCAAGTCTACATACTAAACCAAATGAACACAGTCACTTGACTCAGGGAATTATCCCATTCTTATGGAGTCACCTGTTTTCGCTTCTCCTCTCACCACATGATCTTCTAGTCTGTTTTAGACATTCTCCCACTTTCTTCAGTGAGGTTTTTGATTTGGCCCTTTAGATGTATGTGCTTGTGAACCTATTCAATAACACCTGCTTTTTCTTTAATACTTATTGAATATAATAGATGCTGCTTTATACTTTCTCCTTTTTTCAGTGCTAGGGACTAAGCCCAAAGCTTGTGTTTGCTAAGCAAGAGCTCTATCATTGAGCTAAATCTTTAATCTCTATTTTCATTTTATTTATTTATTTATTTATTTATTTGTTTATTTATTTATTGGTCTTTTTGAGACAGGGTCTCCCTTTAGTTCCAGCTGACCTGGAGCTCACTATGTAGGCCAGGCTGGATTTGAACTCACAGAGATCCTCCTGCCTCTGCCTTCTGAGTGTTGGGATTGAAGGCATGCACTCCCACACCCCTCTATTTGCATTTTTAAAAACATAAAAATCCCAATACAAGTTATAAGATATTGCACTATATGGCGTTGGTTACTGAAGTCCCAGAGGCCCCCAAAACATTACAGGCTAGTGACAATGCTCTTGGCTCCTCACTAGAAGGACATTGTAAAACCATATTGTTAAATATAAACTATAAAGCTGAGTTGCAAAACATTGAGACAATCCACTGGAATCTAAGCTGGATGTTTCCCTGCTGGCTAGCTTTCGTACTCCTAGAAAGTGCTAATGCAGACTGCTGAGGAGAAAGTTATCCACAGTCCTCCTGAGCCACGGAGTTCTTGGACTACAATGGTGATCTCCCTGGAATAATATGCCTACCAGGGCAGTAGTGGAATGACTATAAATGCTGGTGACCAAATGCTCTATGAGTGGATTTGAGGTGTACTCCATAGTAGTGAATTTCTGCCTGGTACTATATGTCTGGGCAGGAACCTATGGCTAGGGAAATCCTGGGCCTTAGTGGAGGAGAATCTACTACTGCTGCCTTGCTAAATGGACACAATGTTAAATTGCCTTCTAAATGTTTATATTTATATTTGGAGTTTAGTGATGTTCCCAGCCTTCCATCAGAGAACATTCTTTTGGCACTATGTGGAAGTTAATGGGTAGACTCACAATATTCAAAGTGACTGTTGAATGTTGGGCCCTATACCACCCCCTTAAAGCCTTAGGGAACACAATGGAATAGTTGGTGTAAGGAATGTAAAAGAAGGGCTGGAAGAGATGGCTCAGTGGTTAAGAACACTTGCTGCACTTGCAGATGGCCCAGGTTCAATTGCCAGCACCCATATTGTGGCTAACAACTGTCCACAACTCCAAATTCAGGGGATTCAACACCCTCTTCTGGCCTCTGCAGGTCATTATATGCATGTGGTGCACTTACATACATGCAGGAAAAATACTCATGCACATAAAATAAAAATAATAAATATGTTTTTTTAAAAAAAAGAATGTAAGAGGAAGAATTTGGGGGTACTGATAAAGATATCCTATTACCCACACATAACTGGTCCCACAACTATTTCATCATGCATTGCATAAGAGCTCATAGGACACTCTTCACTAAGGGACTATGTGCAGTTTATGGGTGCTGGGTGATAAAGTGTCATTTTTATTTCTTCCTCCAATTTATTTTTACTTTTTTATTATACTTTAAAATCTTCATACATTCATGCAATACATTTTCATCATATCTATCATTACCACCCTCGAAATCCCCTTAGGGTCCTCCACTCTGTCTCCCTCACAACTTCATATCTTACTTTTATGTTATTAATAACCCCCTGAGTCTGGTTAGTACTGGCTTTATATACCTGAGGGTAGGACCATTGACTGAGGCATGGACGAACTACCAGCACCAATGTCCCCAAAGAATGACTCTCTCTCTCTGCCACCCACCATCCACTGCCAATAGCTCCTCTTTCAAAGGTGGCCTCAGGGGCCCTTCTGTCATTCATATTGGAACTTTGATTTGCTCATTCTTTTGCTGGTTTTGCGCAGCTCTAGCCATGTTGGGTCCAGAAGTCAGCATTTCTCAGCTCTCCTCTTCATCCACCAGATCTTACATTCTTCCCCCCACACTCTTCTGTGTTACTCACTAAGGATTCATGGGAGGTGAGTCCCATGCAAGGCTGAGCCCTCACAATCATGTGCTTTCATCATTTTGAATAGTAATTCATCTCTATATTAACCACTACCCACTGCTAGAAGAAGCTTCTCTCGCCAAAGTTGAAAGCAAGACAAATCAATGAGTATAAACATAGATATTTACAAGTCAGTTTGACAGCATGACTGATATAATAAGAGTAGGTCCTAGCCTAGGGCTTGTGATCTATCCGCCCAGTCATGAACTTTTGCCCAGATATGAAATCCTCCAAGGGAGGCAGCCTCATGTTCAATCTGAAAGCAGTTTATTCCCATAACTTTCATACCATCAGTGGTCTTACTGGGCACTGGTTTCTGTATGCTACAATACTGACCTACCTGACAGGATGTACTCACTGGAGTATCAGTTTCAACAGTGGTGTAGTCCCTGATTGGTTGGCCATGTTCTAGTAATAATCCCCAACTCATGCTCATGCAAATAACTACTATTAAATTCAATGGGCAAAAAGACAGCAGCAAAGGAGGGGACTTGTTGGAAAGAAGAGGAGCTTCAGTGGGAGAAAGAAAGGGGATGAGAGAGGGGTAATGATGGGTTAAAATGGCCAAAATCACACACACACACACACACACACACACACACACACACACACACATACACAAACACAATTGTCAAAGAATAAAAAACGTTTAAAGAAAAATAAACACTATAGTATAAAGTGAACCAAATCAATGACTAGCATTTTTTGAACTTTGATTTATTAATTATAGATATTAATTGGTGTCAGTGTTACATTTCAGTATGGGAATGGAACACAACTAAAGTATACCTGCCAATTCTTACTTCCAAAGAGACACTGTGTGCATCAATTAAATGTTATGTACCTCAGTATGTTTTTCTTCCTGTGAACTAACAAGTGTCTGTCCCCTCTTGCAGTACAAAGATTCTCAAGAAAAACTATGTTATTTCAAGAAGACTGAGACAAAGTCTTTCCTAAAATTGTGAGGTATGACGATTAGCCAGTACTTGGAGGTAAAAAAAAATCATAATCTCTTCTGTGTTGTTCTAATGTCACTGGGACTTCCTTGATGAGTAAAAGATTGTTTTGACTTTAGGCTGCTATCATTTCTGTTGGTTGAGTGGAGCTAAAAAAATCACAGAATCAAATCCTCAGTTTCTTCACAGCCTCCTTGACATCTTTGTTTCTGAGGCTGTAGATAAGAGGATTACACATGGGAGTGACAACAGTGTAGATCAAGGAGAAGGTCTTGTGGAGAGTTGGCATCTGGCTAGCCAGGGGCACAGCGTAGACCAAGATTAAGGTCCCATAAAACAGAGTCACAACCACTAGATGAGAAGAACAAGTGGAGAGTGCCTTTTGCCTACCCATCATGGAAGGTATATGCAAGACCACAGAAAGAATTTTCCAGTAGGACATTAAAGTTAGTCCAAAGGGGGCTAAGGTTACTAAAGCTGTTAGACTCATGCAGACCAGGTTAACCAGATGAGGATCAGAGCAAGAGAGCTCCTGAAGAGGCTTCAAGTCACAGAAGAAATGGTCTATCTCATTGCCACTACAGAAAGTCAAACTGGATAGCATAGCAGCCTGGAATGTAGCTGCCACTGTGAAGCCACTAAGCCATGTGGCAATAACTAGCCCCACACATAGAGTTCCATGCATTAGTGTTGGATAGTGTAAGGGCCAACAGACAGCCAGGTACCGGTCATATGACATTATTGCTAGTAGATAGCACTCAGTACTGCCCAGGGCCCCGAAGAAGTACATCTGAACAATACAGCCTACCATGGAGATTACCCTGTTTTCCCTCAACAAGTCTACCAGCATCCGAGGCACAATGTTAGTTGTATAACAGACCTCCAAGCATGAGAGGTTTGCAAGAAAAAAGTACATCGGTGTCTGGAGTCCTTGTTGAGTACACACCAGCAGCACAAGAAAAAGATTCCCAGAAACAGTGACTAGATAAAGAATACTCAACACCAGGAAGAGCAAAGGACTCAGTTCCTTGAGGTCTCCAAATCCTAGTATAATAAACTCAGTTACCACCATAGTAGTGTTTCTTGGCCCCATTGAAGACATAAGTTCCTCAGTTAGTCTTAATTTCTCCATATCAATGTGGTTTCATTTCCTGGCTACTGGCCCTTATGGGATCCAGGTCAATTTGTCTTCTGGAAACTGTTTCTAGAAATCACCTGACTTGTCCTCTGAGTAGGATGTGAAGGAATGAGTAAAAATGAGGAAACTAAATAGAACAAGGAATAGCTTAGTGAAAATCCATCCCCATCCCTAAAGGACTAATTGTATTGGGAGCAAGTTAACACTAGTAAATCTAGAGTGCAATCATGCTGCAAGCAAGTTGATATCTCCCAATTCACATTTGTGGGAGATATATACAGACCATGATCAGAGTCTGTTATCTTGGACAGAAGAAATTTGCAAGGAAAATCCTCACTGGATATTAACAATTTCAAGATATTGTGGACTGGACCACAAACCCTTCATATTTATGACCTTGAACCAAACACGAAATGAGGGTTGAACAGCCAAGGCTGAAGCAGAGAACCATTTAGTTGACACCATCGCCTATCCATGCTTGTTCAGTAGTTCCATCCCTGGTAGACTTCCTGGAGACAGTAGATTGTAGAAAACTGGGTGCATATCCTGAAAGAGAATAAGTATTTCTTGTTTTATTTTTATTTTTTATTGTTATTAAAATTTTTCCATCAATCACATATCATTTTTCAATTGAATTTAGAGTCACTTCCCTTTCCATGTCCCTCGCCTCGCCAGATTTCTTGTTTTTAAGTAGTCCCCGTTAACATGCTTAAATTTATGGTTTTGAAGAAAGCCTAGAAGAGGGTATTTGAAACTATCAGTTAGATTCACACTACACATATCTAACCAAGCATATGTATACACACATATGCACACATGTACACACATGCAACAAATTTTGAGGTTGTCACACATACAAACATATACATAGGCATCACCTATGTAGTAGGTAGGAACTATGTAGTAGAAGAGGAACTAGCTTTTTTCCCCATTCAGTTGTTGTCACTGTTCTGTTTGGTAAGGCAGTGTTGGTACAATCCTGAAAAGCATAAACTTCAAGGTCAGGCTATCTGAATCAAATTTCACTCTCTCCATTTATTGGCTGTGTGACCTCAGCCAAGTTACTCTACCTCTCTTGAGATTCAGTTATCTAATTTGAAGACAAATGTGGTAAGAGTTTTTCTGCATAGGATTGTTTTGAGGAATACAAACAAAGCCTTTATACCAGTGTCTGACATGTAATGAACACTAAATAAGCATTAAAGGTTTTTGTTTCTATAGAAGTATTGATAAAATATCCCTATTGAAGGATTGACTAACATTAATAATCACTATATATTGAAATAAGCAAAAGTAGTGTGAGGGCACAGAAAGATATATTTCTTATTAATCTTTGAACACTATTTACTTAGTGTGTGTTTGTGTGTGTGTGTGTGTGTGTGTGTGTGCCCCACAGCCCAAGTATAGAGAGTAGGAGACCAAAGGCTAACTTGTAGAAAACAGTTCTCTTCCTACACCATGTATATCCTGCAGATCAAAATCAGGTCATCAGGGTTTACACAGTGAGCCATCTTGCGGGTCCTCTTATTACTTCTTAACTATTACCTGTCACTAGTTAATGATAGCACTTGTTTTGACTTCAAGATAATTTCAAATCCCGTTAGTATAAACTTATATCACTATGTAAGGTTTTGATAAGATCACACATATAAAGTGTCTCCCACTTAAAAATTATGCAACAAATCACAGTCAATAACAATACTAACAATTCATTGCCTGACGTCATGAAATGACCATTTGACACAGTGAATATTCACAGTTCTGGGTGACTGAAACCAGTATGATCTTTCCACCACACAACTGGACACAAATGCCTGGTATAATTTTCATAGGTGTATATTCCCATGTGTATTATATGCCTTTGTGCAAAGGGATTTTTAAAAGTCTCTAAAAGGGCTAAGGACAGACTCTCCACCATGCTTTTGTACCTTTTAGTAAGTTTCTTTGCCCACATCCATTCTGTACTAGTTCCTCACCACACACAAGCCATGGCCATCCACACTGCACTCTTTGTTCTTTTGGCTCCCATTTTTATCCAGCTCCTGACCCTTGCCTCAACCTCCTTTTTGAGGAAGAACTTTGGGTTTTTACTGGATGTTCTTAGCAAAGGCTCAGTCCTCCTCCTCAAAAGCTTTGGCTGAGTCTCATTCTCTTTAGTTCCTCTAAAATGGAGGCTGTCATTAACCATTTCTTTTAGCAATAAATCCCTATTCCCCATTATGCTGCAACTTTCCTTTCTTTCTGGAATCATTTTTTTTTCTCCCAAATTTAGAGCACCTCTATAGCATGTACCATACATCATTAACACATTAAACATAATATTAATCCTTTGCTTCTTTAATGTAAGCTCCATGACAGCAGGAGTATCCTCCCTTTTTTCACCAGTGAATCACTCAGTTCTTAGAGCATTGCCTGGCACAGAAAACACAAAATGAATATTTCCTCAATGACTTGATCAGGTAGTATAAGAAGGTAAACAGTGCTCAGCTTCTGGAGCCAAACAATTATGTTCACATCTCAGCTCTGAGATGTAGTCATATGGGACCCTGGGCCTTGTTCATTCCTCTTTTCCTGAAATTTTAAGTAAGAATATTCACAGAACCTCTTAAGTGTCTCCAAATAGCCATTCTCTCTTCTAGGTAAGGAGTGAATTTTTTTTTCAAAATGCCAGAGTAATATTTTAAAATCTTCAAGTCAGCCAGTCTTTATCACAAATATTTTAAAATGCTACCTTTTGAGCAAGCAGCATAAATAATTCATAAAAAAATGAGAGTGGATATGTTCCATAGAAGCTGCTCTTCTAAACGGATCAAAGTTCTGTTCTCAACACCCATATCAGGCATCTCAACACTACCTATAACTCCAACTTCAGGGGATCAAACACCCTATTTTGGTCTCCTCAGTCAGCTTCACACATATGCCCCCCATACAAAAACACAAGAATGTGCATGTGAACAAACTAAAAAATAGATCTCTTAAAAATTCCTTTATTTACAGGCTGGCAAAATGTCTCAGCAGGTAAAAGCATTTGCCTCAGAGTCTGGTGATATAAGTTCAATCTGTATTGGAAGGAGAGAACTGATTTTCACAAACTGATCTCTGATCTCCACATATTCTCCATGGCACATGCACCCACAATAATTAAATAAATGTAAACAATTTCATAAAACTATATTTACAAAAAAAGATGTTAAACTGCTTGCATCCATGTAGACTTGTGACTCCCTACATTGCCTTTGTACTTGGGTTGAGGCAATAAAATATGATCAAATGAGATGTGTAAAATTGTTATTTTCTCAAAAAAGAAAAGTCTATATCATCACATTCTTTTTTTTCATTCTTCCTACTGTCTGAGATGGCTACCTGATAGTAGAATTGAGACCTTATCCCAGAGACAAACATATTCTTATTTTTGTGAAAGTTACTGAATATTTTGAGTCCTTTGGTTACATTATTCTAGCCTTACATTAAATAATAAATAATTATAGACATATTGTGATTAGTCAGCACAATAATCCATGTAAAACACCTTATTACAGTAGTTGGCAAAAAGTAAATGGCATGGTGGCACATGCCTTTAATCCTAGCACTTGGGAGGCAGAGACAGGCGGATCTTTGTGAGTTCAAGGCCAGCCTGGTCTACAGAGTGAGTTCCAGGACAGCTGGGGCTACAGGGAGACCCTGTCTCGAAAAAGGCCCCCCCCCCCAAAAAAAAGTAAATGTCAGATTTTATCATGATCTCTGTTGTTCATAACTTTATCTTCCGCATTTTTCCTCTTCTGCAGTATATTATAACATGGTCTTGTGTTGTATAGTGATTTTCCATCAATATGGGATCACATATACGATGGTAGTCCCATATGATTATACGATCTAATGATGTTGTGGCCATCTTAGTCTATATATGCTTACTTTGTGATATTTGCACAATGGTGGAATCACCTAATAAAATGATACCCAGCCAAACATAGGCACATTGTTAAATGGCATGTGACTTCTAGTATATACAAATGCAACTTTGTTTCTCTTAAGATCTGATGTTTAGACAGGGCCAAATCTTTGAGAAGGATTCAACAGCTCACTTTCCCCTGTGGACTCGACAACTTCTCACTCATATAGAAAGGGAAATTAATGTTAAGCACCAGATTTTTCTTTTTTCAGAAATGCAATTAAATATCATGTTTGATTGAAAATGAGCTTTTCTACATTTTTTTTTGGTCTTTTCAAGACAGACTTTCCCTGTAGCCCCAGCTTTCCTGGAACTCGCTCTGTAGACCAGGCTGGCGTTGAACTCACAAAGATCCGCCTGTCTCTGCCTCCCAAGTGCTAGTATTAAAGGCGTGCACCACCACGCCTGTCATTTTTCTACATTTTTAACAAGCTGTATCAGCCATCAGTCTTCAAATAAGGGTCTATATATCCCCAAAGAAGAGGTTCTCAGATTAGTCTCCCATCCCCAAGGGACGTTTGACAACATTTTCAGATATTTACATATGTCACAAGCTGAAGGGCATGTTACTGGCATCTAATAGAGGCTAGAAATCTTGGTCAGTGCTCTACAGCACATACTAGATAGAGCCCACAACACTTAATTCTCTGGCCTAAAATATTAGTGGTGTTGCTTTGAAGGAACCTTGCCCTACAGGTAAACAGTGATTTCCTTAAGCGGGTACACAGACAAGGAGAATTTCCATACAGATTGTTCAGGAAAATCAACCTGCTATTAATGTGCCTGAAGTCGAGAATTCATTCTGGTACTATTTTCTCACATCTCCTTTCCCATTACATCTTCTCAATGCGTAAGAGAAAGGCCTACCTATCAGGCATCTTGAGTCTTAACAAAGCTGTCATCACCTTCTTTGAAATCCCCAGAGAACAGAAGAATAGAGCAGTTAAGACTTGGAAGCTGGGGTCTAGTTCAAGGCTCTAATACATTGACACTATCTAGCTGGACAGCTATTTATTTACATACTTAGCACTTTAGAGATATCTGGCCACAGCAAATTTTGTTTAAATATAATTTTACAAATACGTTTTGTTAAAACTTATAATAATGATCAAGACTTTCAAGAATAAAAATCTGCCTGGCAGTAGGATAAAATTGTATAGGAAAAGTGAAGTAAAATGGTGTAAATGCCTGACTGTTAAGAACTTGTCGATTTATATTTTAATGCTTCACAGTAGGTATTAAAGCGTGATCATATTTACTTGTTATCTATTGAAGATGTTAGTTAAAGAATGATGCAAGAGCTTAATTTTAAACTGTCAATATTTACAAGGTTAGAGAAAGTATACAGTGTTTACATTTATTTGAAGTCACGATGAAAAATTTCCGGAAGTCAATTTTAAACCATGCAGCAGGGTGGGCCGAGTAAAGTACAAAGTTGAATCCCCTCTGTGTCCTTTCCTGCTTGGTGTAAAAACAGAAAGAGGAAAAAAAAAACCCAATCACATAGAAATGTGATTAAAATGCAGCAGCAAGTCCCTGCAGCAAAGACTGGTTCTCCCCAGTCCCCACTCATCCTGCCAGCTAGCTTCTAAGTGTTTTTTTTTCCCTCCTGTTCAAGAAGTTCTTCATGCTCCCCCAGCCTTTCTTTCAAACCAATACCTATTTTTTCCTTTTTTATCAAATAATGACTCTCTTAGTCACCACTGCAGGTCTCCTGGACTCATACAACCTGCTTATGACTCAACCTGCTTTTAGCGAGTGGGCCTCCAGATACAATCCACAATTATCAGGCAGAACTTTGAAAAACATTAAAAAGAAAAAAAGAAGTTTTTAAAATATGACTTTAGGCTGGGTCGTGGATATGTGTGCATACACAGTCACACACAGTCACACACACATACACACACACACACACAGTCTGCATTCATGGAGAATTTCTCCTCCCCATTCTGGGGGGGGGGCTATTGGCACAAAATGGACAAGTCAGTCAAGCAAATGAATCTTACTGCTTGTTTTTATGCAAAAAATAAGAAAGATCTTTCTTTTTCTCATTTCAGTCATCATTGTTTTAGGCAAATTGTGAAACTGATGTGTGTTCAGTGGTCCGGGTATGTAATTTAAGATGCAGATTGAAACAAATAGTCACATGCACATCACAGCAGATGGTGGAAATGGAGTGGTGGTGTGGAAGGAGGGGTGCACTTTACGCTAGCCAGAAGCTGGACCTACGTTTCACACTGATGTCATAGAATAAAAGCTTAGAATAGAAAGTAAAACCAGAAATAAATAATCAGTAAGGCCTGAGAAATTGTACTTCAGATATAAAACTTGAGATCTTAGTAAAAAGACAAAAAGAAAAAAGAGAGAGCACTGTTGTTTGGCCTGTTTTCAATACTTACTGGAAAGTGCATCTACTCTGTGGCTGCCACTGCTTTTGCCATTCTTCAAAGACATGAGACACAGCTTTTTAACCCTCCAATATGGACTGAAGACTCATGTCTCTAAGAATCCTCCAAGCCTTCAGTGCCAGATGGGGACTACTGAGATACCCAGCTTGTAGACTGAGCAGCTAAGAGGTTTCAGCCTCATCAGAGTATAGACTGCTATTGTTGGATTACTCAGGCTGTATCATGGAGGCCAGTACAGGAAGATCAAGACAGGATGCATGCTTACTGGACTTCATTTGGGTGACCATGGGAGGGAAAGACCCCAGTGTAGAGCACAAGGGCAGGATTGATGGTTGTTTGGGCTTGCCAAGGAGGAACCTAACCTTCAAACACTTCCTTAAGGAAAACATAGCATCTTTTAACACACAAAAAAGAAAATCCTCCAATTCAGGTGTTATGTGTATGTATGTATATATGTATATATATTGAAGTGATACAAGTTAGAGAGAACAACAACAAAAGAACTGGAAAAAACTCTGGAAAGACTCAGAAAAAGATACATGTATGGCAGAGTGTAGGAACTCAGGTGGGGTGGGGGGCATGGAAAGGGAAGTGACTCTAAATTCGAATGAGAAATGATGTATGATGTATGGAAAAAGTTTAATAACAATAAAAAATAAATTAAAAAATATTTTAAACAGTGTGGCCTAGGGGACAAGAAATAGAACTTTCCATAAGATCTGCTTCATCAAGACCTTGTAAAGGGAAGATTAGAGAATGTGGTTGTCTTACCTGCTTTTTCCTTGACAAAGGAATAATATCCAAATGAAGGGGTCAGTTTTAGGGATTGAAAGGTGAAGATGCCACTCTAACAAGGTTTACTATGCTTGTTTACTTTAGCAATAGAAAGGACAGGAAATAGAAAATCATAGTGAGGCTCTATCCGAGGTGAAGTTCATCATTTATGATGTCAGAGCTTAGTATTTTTTATTGTATCCTTGACATTACCCCTAAAGCTAACCCCCTGGGTCAGCTTCTCTCTGTTTCTAGATGTCTGACACACATGTTCGTATCCATCACTGCACCTGGGGCAAGTGCTCATTGAGTGCACAGTAAACTGCACAAGTTTTAAACAAATAAAAACAAACGAACAAACAAGAAATGGCAAGTACGGTTCATGTTCACCAAGACTGGGTTGCAGAGCATAGCCCTGCCCTTGGCTCTGGCCTGGTAAATATCACCTACTTCCCTGGAAGTCTCAGCCTCCATTTGATTCTTTCTTGTCAACAAACAACTTATTTACAGAATGAATGAAGAGTAGAAATCTTTCTTTAAGTATTTACTTAATACCAACCTACTGTTGATCACATATTTGCTGTGTTACATTGACTGATATTCCTAACCTCTCTGAGATAGGGTATCTTTATTATTCAGATAAGGATGATGCTATCTACCTTAACTCAAGCAAAACATGAGTGGTAATAATTAAATAAGATACTGTTTTGACAATATTTAAGGCACTATACAAATACAAATATATAACTATGACTCTAAGTTATTACTATCATTATTTTCATGTATTTTTTTATGTTTGGTAGATAGATGCACATGCCACGCCATGGCGTGTGTAAGTCAAAGGACAACTTGTTGGAGTCAGTTTTCTTTTTCCAGTCTGTGTATTCTGGAAATCAAACTCAAATCATCAGGTTTGGCACTAAGTGACTAAACCCATGCAGTCATCTCCTGAGACCAAGTATCCTATACTTGAAAAGCTGTAGAGAGATGCCTAGCGGTTAAGAGCGCCGACCGCTCTTACAGAGGACCCGGGTTCGATCCCCAGCACCCACATGGCGGCCGAGAGACGTCTGAAACTCCAATTCCAGGAGAACTCCAGTTCCAGGGGAATCCGACACCCTCTTCTGACCTCCGTGGCATTGTACGATTCGGGTACACAGACTTGCATGCAGACAGTACATTCATACACATACAGAAATAAATAAAATTTAAAAAAATTAAAAATAAATAAATAAATCATAATTAGAATCTTCTAAATTCTGCCTACTTTCTTGGTCTGATCACTGATTCCATGCAATCTAGATCTAACTTTTCTACATGTACCCTTGAAAAAAATACATTGTGGTCACAGTCCACCCCCACACTAGGATTTTTCTCTTCTCTAGGCTAAAATTGGTTTTTACCAATCATTTGAAAACATGTTTTAAAGTGTGGGAAAAGCACTGTATCCATAAACTTAAACTTCTATTCTCAACATTTTTTTAAACTTCTATTCTCAACATTTTTTTTACGTGACTGATGGCTATTGTCCACTTTGGGGTTAAGACATGGAAATGATGTCTGGAAATTTCAGTTAACACTCAATACCCTTTTGATGTACTCATGAATAAATGGATGAAATCTAAGAGAGATTACATCTTTCCTCAACAGTAAAGCCTGGCGTTCCCTCCTGCCCCATGGTGTCAGCCTGATGAACCTAGGACTGAGAGTCATAATTCCAACCTACATTGACAGGACACCTGCCTTTGTCTATTTTTTTCTTTTGAGTTGGCCCAGAACTCGACTATGTAGACCAGGCTGGCTTCCATCTCACAGATACTGGCCTGCTTCTGCCTCCTGAGTGCTGGGATTAAAGGTCCAAGCCACCATGCCTGGCCCTGTTTCTCTATTCTTGCAGAGAAGCTTTTAATAAATCCTAAGCAGCCACTGTCAGTAATTAATGCCAAGATAATTTTCTGCTCTTTTTCTAAATTATCAAAGCTACAGGAAATTAGGCAGCAGGGTTCTAAGTGTTCTTTTAGACAAACTGGTGGGTTGACCACTTATGTGTTTATTAGGTACAAATTTTGCAGCCTTCATTTAACACCAAATAACTAAGAACAACAACAAAAACAGAAAGACTGCACTCTTCAATGCCATAGAAAGAAGTATTTTGCAAGGCTCTCTAGAAAAAAGACTTGGTGCATTTCTTTTTTGTTACTGTTGTTCGATTTGCTATTTTCTCTTTGTGATCTTTTTGTTTCTTTGTTGTTTGTTTTATTAAGCACGCTTCACTTCCTCTATATACTGCTGAGGAGCAGAGTAAACAAGAGAGTGCTTGAGTGGAATAAGCAGCAAGGCTGTCAGTAAACTCTAGTTCTCCTCATGTCAACTTGGTTTTCTGTGGTCTAAACAATAATTCATCTCTTGCTCAGGTCTTAAAAGCAGCAAGGTAAAGAGGAGAAAACTGATCCACAAGGATAGGAGTAATGCCTGTGATAATTATATAGATTATGTAGCTCTCTGATGCCTAGGCATTGTATATGCATTCAGTAAATATCCTAAGGAAGACTAATTTTGAGGAAGGAAGAAAGGAAAGAAGAAAGAAAAGAAGAAAGGAAGGGAGGGAGGGAAAAATTCTAAGTAAGCTTTCTAAAATCCTAAGATCCTCAAGTGATTACTAGTGTCTCTTCATTCACAGACTATCTGGAGCATTCAGTGTTCGATTTCTTGAGAGTTCATTAGATGAAAGTCTCCATGGCTCTCTTTACCTCCTATTTTTACCACCAGTAGTAATATCATGGATGCACACACTTGCATGTAACTTACTGAAGATGTATAGACCACACGTTCAGGTTCACTATTCTCACCTAAGCTTTCAGCACACTCTAAGATATTTATCTGAATTATTTAGTCTCCAGAGCCCAAATGAATTGTTACTTTTTAGAAGAAAGAGAATTCAACAACCTAGCTATTTTCCCTTCTCCCTATTTCTTTGAATATTCACGATGCCTAGATAAATTTCTCTATTAATATGTTCTTTATTTAGAGGTAGGGAAATTGTTGCTGAAAACTCCTGATTAGTGAAGGCTCAACAAAAATAAGAAAGTTTAATACACTCTGCTTGGTATTCAGAAAAACGAAAATAGATGCTACCACCATTCAAATGAAGAAAATTGTCAAGGAATTTCTTGCATTTGGCCTTATATCTTTTATAGTTGAGTCTTTGGCCATTGTAACACATGGTATGTGTGACCTCTCTGAAAGTGCCTTAGTGCATCGCTATTCAATGATAACCCTACATTCTCTATAGTAAAGCTGGCAAGGTAGACATAAATTCTTTGTGAAGATTTCAAGAAATGGGAGATGAATTGAAAAGAATCCTCAGTCCACTTTTCAGAAATCTGGAATCTCTCATGAGACTTTAGGAATAATTCTTTAATCTTTCTGCAGTGTTGTTGTCAAATCATTGTCATGTTAGTGGTAGTGGCGGTGGTCTTAGTGATCATACCAATAGTAGATGTCAATATTTGTTGAGCATGCACCACTTGGTGAATCCTATGATAAAGACTTCTCACATATTGACTTGTTTTATTTTATCTTAAAGACAACAATATTAAGTACTACTAATATATTTATTTATTTATTTATTTATTTATTTATTTATTTATTTTGGTATTTTTGAGACAGGGTCTCCCTGTAGCCCCAGCTGTCCTAGAACTCACTCTGTAGACCAGGCTGGCCTCAAACTCACAAAGATCCACCTGCCTCTGCCTTCCAAGTGCTAGGATTAAAGGCATGAGCCACCATGCCTGGCTCATAAGTACTACTAATATATTTATTTAGCAGATGGAGAAGCTAAGATAAAAAGAAATTAAGCAATATATCCATAGGCAAAATTTATTTTAGCATGAAGATATTTGCCTCATAAATATAACACAGACTTTGGTCTCCTCTGGAGAGCCTAGCAGACAAATGAGTAGATAGTAGATGGCAATGTAGAAAATCAGGTACTAGACCAAGGTAAAGTTAGAGGAACTCAGCCCCAACCACCTGTAGTTTATGTATCCCACGAACATGTATTCAAAACATTCTTCTACTCATCATAAGTGAAATGTGACATTTTCAGATGCTAAGGAAAGGAAGATGTTAATATATAAAACTATTATTTATATGAAAATGTTTTTTGATGAGGGTTACATTTTGAAATATCAAATTAATATACCCTTAACTCACAATATTAAGGAGAGAATTAGGCAAGTACTTTATATCTATAAATGTCGTGATCTTTTGTCATCTTATTAAAATCAACATAAATTTGATTATAAGGTAGGTGTCCAGATTGATTTTCTAAATTAATAACAATGTAAGACTAGTACCTCATTCTTTAAAATATTCACATAGTTCATGCACAAGCATGATTGTTGGCAGGATAATAATTGGCTTAATTAAGGAAAAGAAAACAAACATTTATTGACCACTTGCATCATATTTTATCAGGTGCCTCCACACACAACATCTCATTACTAGAATAATAATACCTCATGATTTTTCAGAGGACTAAATGAACCCACCTATGAGAGAGAACTCAGCAGGAAGCAGAAAAAAGGAACTAACTTTGCGGATCACAGATCATGTTCTAAATCCTGTCCCATGGCTAGATAGAGCAGTGCTGCACACCTAGTCTTGCGCTCTACATTTTATACATAAGACTAAGTCCCAGACAATTTTATAATGATTGAAGTAAACATTAAGTTCATTGAATTCTACATCTATGTTCTTTCCACTTAAAGGGATAGCAAAATCCTTTTTAAATCTTTTGCACGTTTGTGGTCAAGGAGTATGTGTGGTAGTCAGAGGATAACCTCAGTTGTCAGTCCCTCACTTAGTACCTTGAGAACATTTTTACGTTGAAACATGGTCTCTTTGTTGTTTTCCTGAACATCAAGTGAGCTGGACCATGAGCTTCTAGAGTTCTCCTGTTTCTGCCTCCCATCTCACAGTAGGAGTACTAACATGCCAAGATTTATGTGGGTTCTGAAGATTCAAATTCAGGTCCTGTGCTTGTTCAGAAAGTGCTTTATCTACTGAGCTGTCTTTCCAGACCACAAAAGTCTTTTAAACACCATTTCGTCATAGGGAGGAAAATCAATGTAAGGGCAATCAATATACCAATATTCATTAACTCATTCATTCAGCAACTGTATCTTCAGCAAATAATCTATGCCAGTCACTGAACTAAATACTTGCCATAAATTATCTCAGTAAATCTCTGCAATATTCCTTGGGGAAAGGGATCTAGATTATTCCAGTTTTACAGATTAGGAAAGGGAAGCACATAGAGTTTAAACTGATTTTTTCAGTGTCATAGAGCTAGGAAATGAATCAAGATTTGCAATTATTTTTATTTTTATCTTCAAAACATATACTCTTTCTAAAATATTGTACAACTTCCAGAAGTCAACTTATGGCCCCCCATATGAAATATATAGTTTGCATCATCTAGTTTGGTACCCATTACTGTGGCTTTATATTTGGTAGATTGACCTCATTTGCCTATTAGAGAAAATGTCCTCTGGTCCCCTGTAACCTGGGGGAAGAAAAGATGTAGAGAGAGAGAGAGAGAGAGAGAGAGAGAGAGAGAGAGAGAGAGAGATTTAATAATTTGGATCACCCTGGAGGTAGAAAGGACCACGAGACACCATGAAGTCTAGCCTTTATCCTGCAGCATTTTTGAACTACTTCCTTCATCTAATACTAAAAATGCATTGATGCCATCTTAAACTTGGTATTGTTCTGTGTACATTCCTGATAAAATGGAGACATACTAAATTATGTACAAATCCATTTCCATAGCATCTTATGCTAAAAAGAACAACACTCAGTGGACTTGATGGATCTAAGACTGTTTTAGGTCATGAAGTTGCCTTCACAATCAACCCTGTCATTCAGTCTAGACATATCCTCTGTTTAGCCCCATTATAACCATACCTGTTAGTGGCCAAGCCTTAGCCCTCCTTCCTTTCTTCCTTAGGGCTAGTCATCATTCTCACTTCTAGCTCGAGTTACTCCCATCTCCTCCACTTCTGATACAGTTCTTTATATTTTTCCAGACAAAGAGATGATTTTCTGAATGCAATCCTGATTATTCAGACCTAATTTTCCACTTATTTCAAAGTGGCCCCTTTAACTTCTTCCCCATTCAGATGTATTTCTATAGCTACATCAGGGGAGTTTGTATGGAAGTCATGATTCCGGGGATCTAGCCTAAGTGGCCCAAATACTTCCCTAGGGGTTGGTTAGCCCAGAAGGGACATACAGTGTTAATGAAGCCTAGATGGAATGTTCAAGCTCTTTGGGACTAATTGTAACTTGAATAGGAAAATTTGTGCCACATCTGAAACCTCTGTTGGTCATCCCACAAACACTGGTCCATGGTGACAAAGATGAACTGATGTAGAATATAGGTAACCTTCAAACCAACTAAACAAGTCCATCTCGTAACACAGTTAAGTCCACAGGGAAGCCAGCTATAGACAACACACTCCAGAGGCTATGTACAATACTGAGCGAGTCTGGGCAGTTACATCATCCTTCTGAGTTTCTTCCTTATCATCTATTTAAAGGTTAATGAGTTGGGTGGAGAGTTGTTGAAACAGAGGTAGAAAATCACATTTATTGAATAAGGTATTTTCTGTAATATCCTGTAAATATTCCCAGCACTTCACATACATGTTCACTTCACCCCCCCAATTTCTTTAGGTTATGAATTGTTATTGAAATAATAATGTACAGTACAGGAGGACATTGTACACTAAGTATACTATCTTGCTCATTGTACTTAATAAATGTCATCACCCTTTCTTACTTTCACAGAACAAACAAATCCCACATTCCCAATAGTGCTTGGTAATACACTATGAAAAGGATTATAGCCCAGGCTGTCCTAGAACTCCAGATCCTCCTGCCTCTGCCTCCTTCAGCAAATCTTACCAGGGGGTGCTACCACCCCCGGCAGCAATCATTTTTAGAACTAATCATAGAATGTCAGTAGAGAAAGGGAATCTAGAGCATGCTTATGTTTAATACGTCAATGGTTTGAGGAGAGACAAACTTACTTGTAACTCATTCTACTGCAAGAATGAGAACCAGTGTCCTCCCTGTCCATGTGTATGTGTTTTTATCCATCTTTGGGGCCTAGCACAGAAAAAAGCCACACCCAAAAATAAAAGTGAAGGGCAGAATTTAGGTTTTTCAAGGCTGCAGTTCATAAAAGCTTACCTTGGAGTTGAGGAAGGAATAAACCCTAGGAATTTTATAACATGGCTTTAGAGCATAGAAGAGAGGCAGGAAAGAAAAAGGAAGGGAGGATCCATAGGAATTACTGTGAGGATTGGCTAACTTGGAAACAGAATTGGAACTGTGTCCTCTCAGGCTATTAGGGAGTGCACGGGATTCTATCTTCTCTGTTGGGTTTTGAGGTCTGCTACTCTCCCATAGAAGCATGTTTGCAATTTTTACCCCAAATAACTACCAGCCATAGTTTCCCAGATACCTCTTTCAACAGGTATAAACTAGCAAAAAAGAGTTCCACTTCTATGCAAAGCAATCACTGTAACAATGTTTGTTGAAGCAGGCCAGAGCAGTAGCACAGGTTTGCAATCCTGGCACTTGGGAGGCTGATGTAGTAAGATCTTCATGAATCCAAAACAGCCTAGGCTACAACAAGATGCTCTATTCCTGCCCCTCAAAAAATGTTTACTGAGAGAATACTTCAGAGTCAAAGCCTGTTTAGAAAGGCCCCTGGCTATCCATTGGAACATGGAGGTAAGGCTCATTGTTTTTTAATCTAGCCCACATATATTTGTAACTTCTTTAATTCTTCACCTTATAGCCAATAGACAGAGGATTTCTGTAAATGAGGACTTTTACCCCAAAGTGAAAACCAGTGCAGTTCTTGTGTCCACTCTAAAATGTCCCCAAACATGGAAAGCAGCTTTTCAAGCTGCTGAACTTAGAAGAAATGAGGCTAGGACTGCTATTCTTCATCAACAGAAGGGGAGCACACATGGAAGCGAATGCTTCTGCTCTAGGCAAATCTTATCTGCCACTGTCCAAAGTTGCTACTCATCCTTACAAGAACAAAAACCAACACAGAGACATTACCTGAGTGTGGACAACACAAGTGAGTGGGGAAAACATAAGTAGAAGCCAACAGTGGTGTAGAGACGAGGACAGGGAATAGACATTTATCAAGAGGGTAGCTTGGAATAGCAGAGCCTACAGTATCCAATGTCTGCTGTTTTTTGCCCAACTTTTCCCTTCTAGGGGAAATAATCCATAGATTACCAAAGTTTTTTTTTTTTAATTTTTATTTACTTATTTTTAAGGGATTCACAATATAAGAGCACAGTTGTTTTCAGATCATGTTAACGTGCCCAGTTTGCCATACAATTAGGTAATTGGCACTAACATCCACAGATGAGAGATACCATTCATCGTTTGTTTATCTGGGACTGTGTTACTTCACTTAGGATGATATCTTCTGGCCCCATCCATTTACCTGCAAAGCTCATGATGTCATCTTTCTTTACCGCTGCCTAGAACTCCATTGTGTAGCTTTACCACATTTTTCTCTATCCACCCATCAGTTGAGGGGCACTTGGGTTGGTTCTAGCTCTTTGCTATTGTGAAGAGAGCTGCAATAAACATGGCTGTGCATGTATCTCTGTGGTAAGATGAGTCTTGTGGGTATACACCCAGGAGTGGTATGGCTGGGTCAGGTGGCAAATTCATTCCTAGTTTTCCAAGGGTTCTCCTCACTGCTTTCCATAGTGGTTGTACGAGTTTACATTCCCACCAGCAGTAGATGAATGTTCTCCTTTCCCCACAACCTCTCCAGCACTTGGTATCATTTGTTTTCTTGATCCTAGCCAGTCTTATTTGAACGAGATGATATCTTAAAGTGGTTTTAATTTGCATTTCCTTAATTATTAGTGACGTTGAACATTTTTAAGATGTTTCTCAGCCACCTCTAATTCCTCACTTGTGAAGTCTCTGTTCAGCTCTTTGCTCCATCTTTTGAGTAGGTCATTTGTTTTCTTTCTTCTTCATTTTTTGAGTAGTTTATATACTCTGGAAATCAATGCTTTGTCAGATGTATCTGTGGTGAAGGTTTCCTCCCACTCTGTGGGTTTTCTCCTCACTCCCTTGATAAATTACCAAAGTTTTAAATGAATCCAAGAATCATTAAACATATACACACACATGCACAGGTAAGCTCAAACATTCACAGAATATACACAGAAATTCAAATGCATAAGAAGTAAAAAAATAAGCAGAAATATGTTAGGTAAGAACCTAGGCCATGCAAATATGAATTTGTAACCATGCACAGGCAAAGTTGTGTAAAAATCATAAGCATAAACTAGAAAAATTCATGTTCAAACACAGAATTACGACAGATGCTGAGCTAATGGAAAACCAAATGCTCCCAGACTAATAGCTAACAACTAATACTTCTAACACTTTTTCTACTTGCTCCAGTGCTTCAAATTTTCCTTAAAACTTACTCAATTTAAAAGAAGTTGTAAGGACTTCCAGTATTATATGTTGCTTGCCCTTGGCAACTGCAGTTTGAAATAGTAGACTGCTTCCTTGATAAGTACTATTGTCTGGAAAGAAGTAAAACTCTGTTCTGGAAATTGGAACATAACTCCACAAAGATTTTTCTTCTTTATTATATTATTAAGAAAACTGTTCTCAGCAAATTTTACAGTATTGTCCAGAGGATATCTTCTCCACAAACAATTATTTCTGAACCAGATTTTTATTTTGAGATGAGATTTCCCAAATCCTTGCCCAAGTCTTGCCCTTGTGAAGACAGTCTTAGTCTCTTCAGGAAGTGATAACAAAATGTTTTGAACTAGATAATTTGTAAACACATTTTTTTGTTCAGAATTCTGGAAGCTGGGAAGCCCAAAGTCAAAGCTCCAATACAATCAGTGTCTCATTGTCTACTTTGAAAATGACACTTTCTGGCTATGTCTTCACATGGTAGAAGAGCAAGTTCCTCTAGGCCTATTTTATAACAATCTCCCATAGGACTAGTTTATAAAGACCTTAATAACTTAATCACATAGCAGCAAGCGGCTGAATTTTTAGATCTAATTAGATATAAATTTGGAGATTAACATTAATTTTGAAGAAATACAAATCGTTAGTCATTAAGGGAATATCAGAAAACCCAGATCCTAAATGTTTGCCCCAAACTTCACTCTGAATGGTAATTAAGCTGGTAGTAGCTTGATCTGTGTTGACTTTTCCACGATCAGTGTTGAAGGTATAAGGAACTTGTTTTCTTTACCTTCTTGCTCCTTATCATTGTAAACGTCATACCTTTTTGCAAAGGTATTGTTCTAGTTTACTTTATAACTGCTGCGATAGAAACACTGACCAAAATCAACTCTGAGAGGGATGGGTTTATTTGGTTTACAGCTCAGTTCATCACTGAGGGAAGTCAAGGCTAGACCTCCAGGCAGGAACCTGAATTACAGGCCATAGAAGAGTGCTGCTTACTGGCTTATTCCTCTGGCTGGTGTTCAACCTGCTTTCATATACAATATACGACCACCTGCCCAGAGATGACACCCACCCACAGTGGGCTGGGACCTCCTAGATCACTCAACAATCAAGAAAATGCTCTGACTCACATGGCCACAGGCCAGTCTAATTGGGCACAGGAAATTCCCCGATGGAGGTTCCCTCAACCCATGTGTGTTAAATGGATAAATAAATCTATCCAGCACAGGTATTACCATTATAAACATGGAATTGGAATTACTTCTTTTGGTCCCTGAGTCACCTCGCTGAAGTTATGCAAGCAGATTTGATGACCATATCCATTTTGCTGATGAAATATAGAGGGTATGGTGACATATTTCAGACTTTCAAAGCTACCTTATGTTGGGGGAAGGTCTTTAACCTAGATGTCATTGACTTTTCTGCCAATACTTAAAAAATATGCCAGCACATTCCATGCTGTGCTATTCATGACACAAACACCCACAGAAAGGACCTATTTTGACTTTATCCTTTCCAAGTAATATTCCAGGAATTTCCTCTCTCTTGTTCTCAACACATTTTCTTTATATCTCTTCACTGTGAGCCGCCTTCTCTGTATCCAAGAATAGAGATATTATTTCATTTAATCTTCAATAGCTTGCCAGAATAGCTAAAGACTAGTAACTCAACTCTAATATTGAGATCCAGAACCAGTGTGCCTTAATACTTCTGCTTGTTCTGCACCAGTACACTGTCTTTCACAGCTAATTTGTCAAAGCAATCTGCTAATGGAGAAATACATAAAAATGCTAATTAAAAGATTCTGGAAACATTGTTCCTTTTGTAATTTCAGTCATTGTGACACAAGAGGAGTTTACTGCTTTTTTTTCCTAACAAAATTATTTTGCTAGAACACTGGCCATCTTTTATATATCTGGATAGGTCCTGTGACACAAATATAACAAAGTAAAATAAAGTCCTAAATACTGCACATTTTAATGGTCCCTTATAAATTGGAAGCACTGAATAAATTCCAAAAAAAATTTAAGGAGGGCCACGTATGGAAGAAATTCATGTCGGCAGCAATTATCTTGGGATAAATAAAAGTTGAGCATGGCTGATAAGAAGCTTTTGGGAATTTATATAGAAGGACAGAGCCTTTCATGTATGAACATTAGGATGCACAGCAACAAGGGTAGATTTTAGTATTTCATGCATGGGAACAACTGAAAGATTAACTTCATTTCAACAGAAGATAGTTGTTGGAGACATCTTTGAAATAATGTGTTCATTTGAAATTGTTGGTTGTCCCTGGCATGGGGGAGGAAGGATTCATATTCACACGGATGCTATTTCTATACATCTAATACTTGGTGCTCATAAAAAGACAGTCAAAGAGTTTCCTTAACAGCATCATCAGTTTCATTCTCCTATGGTACAAACTGAGAAGAAGCTGGTAGTGAAGCAAGAAATATCACTTCCATGGACTTTCACCACACAGGCAAAAATCAATCACTTCTGGAGAGTAGAACCAAAATTTATCTGCCTCTGAGAGGTAGCTAGGGAGCTCTTTTTCAACCAGGCCTCAAGAAAAATCCAGAATTCTTAGTGGAGAGAATATTAACAAAACCTTCTACCTCAGAAAGAGGGGCATGTTCCTATAAATATATGACATGTTTGTGGCCACTGAAAGGAGGACAGGAAAGTCCTGCCCAAGATCAAGCACACAGGAAAAAAAGCAAAGTTTTGTCACCACTTTGAGAACAGCCATTTGGAATACTAGGAAGCTGCATTCCTTAAGTCAGTGTGCATAGGATCTGCCTCTGATTGAGACTGGAACATGAAAACAGAGAGCAGCCTGGTATTGAATAGCAAGCAATATTTTACTGCTAGAAGAGAAGCAAGAACATAGAGAGAGACTCCCCTCTGTGGTCCAAGCATGCAAGGGCAGCCAGAAACCAGAGGGGAAGGACAACCATCCTCTACAATTATGATTCTTGTTCTAAGCGTAAGATAGCATTAGCCTGTTACTAGAGGAGCTCAAACCCTATGGTGCACCGATGGTAAAGATAGCAGAAATCACAATGCCTGCTTATGTCCCCAGTGGGCTGACTGAATTCCACAAATAAATAGCATTAGAGGGGGAAAAAAGGCACTGCTATGCTTCTAAACATTATCAGACAGCAAATTAAAAAATTAAAAGTCAAACCAAAAGCAAAGAAAATGAATTCATTGTCAAGAAATAATGTGGCCATGAAAATCTCATTCAGAGATGATGAAGATAATGGGATCACAAGACAGAGACTTTAAAATAAATACAATTAGAATTACAAATGACCCAGTAAAAAAGATGGAAATACACAAACAAATAGCAAAGTTTAGCATGGCAATGAAAACAGTATGAATATATGGAATGAGGAAGCCTGAAATGCTAATGTACACGATAAGAAAGCAATGTTGTAATGAAATTACACAAAGATTTCATTTGATAAGCTCATTAACAGATAGAAATAGGTAAAGAAAAATAAGTGAATTATGCAATAGATCACTACAAATTATTCAAACTATAATGCAAAATATAAGAAAATTTAAAAAGTATGAAAATGATGCAAGGTATTTTATAGCAATTAAATTTTCAGAAGAAGAAGGCAGAAAAATGGGGCAGTAAAATTATTTGAAAATATGACTTGGAATTTTAAAAAAATAATAAAATATTAACCACAGATCGAAGAATCATAGAGGAACAAAATGTGGATAAGCACATATGTTCAGATATACACATACCAATATAATATACTATAAAACAAAATATTGATGATGAAAAGACAAAGCACAAAGAGAGAAATAAGCAGTAACATCACTGTTGACTTCTTATCAGAAACTGTGCAATACAAAAGAAAACAGGTAAACTTTAAAGTACTTAAACAAAAATATATCAACAGAGAAATTTATATGTATTATTTCTCAAAAATAAGGGATAAAAGTTTCTTTTTTTTTAAACATATTTTATTGATGCTTTGTGCATTTCATACATCATTTTCCAATTCAGTTCAGGTATATCTCCCTTTCCCTTCCCCCCCACCCCCACCCCAACCGAGATCATGCATTCTGCCATGACTGTCCTGCATATCTCTCTCAGTTTTTTTTCCCATTTTTTAGCTATAAGTGATAATCCATGAGTACAAGCATCCTTCATGTAAAACCAATTTGCAGGCTGTTGTGCCCAAACCCCCACAGCCCCACCTTCCAGCGGGGAGTGAGGGGTTGTATGTTCAATCAGGTTAATCAAATGAGGGTCCAGACTACATTGCTGTAGTTTCACCCTTCACCCCAATCGCAGCCCTTACATTCTACCACGCCCCCTCTTCCGCAGGTTGTTCCCTAGGCTTAGAAAAGGGGCACAGGTGGATGAGAGGTAAAACAGTCCACTCTCTCTGGAGCTGTTGACTTGGACTCTGGTCAATTCTGGCTGTTTCCTTTCATGGGCTGACAGTTTGTCCAGGAATAACCTTTCGATCCTACTAATGAAGAACAAGCAATTAGATATATAGGTATTTAAGCAGCACTAATAGTTATGGTAGGTTACTTTAGCATAGACACATGTTTGGATATGTTAATCCATGAATTACAATTTTCCCCCCTGTTAAATATGACAGGGTCTTACTGTGGCTTATAACATCTCCTAACCTGTAGAGGATGTAAGCTTGTGGCATCAGCCATGGGTTATTTCTCCAAGGGGAGAGCCAATAGCCAATTAGATTTGGGATATACAGGCACATGGCTGCCTCTGCTGCACAGTATTTCCAGGCAGGTGAGGTGTAGCTGGTGCTGACGGTGGAGTCTTGCTTGACTCAGGGAGACCCATATTTGCTTTATTGGTTTAGTGGCCTTTGGTAACACTCTCTGGCATTCCAGAGGCCATCTGTACACTTGCATGTGTGGTCTCAATACATCCCTCCCATGTTAACGTCAGGTCTTCGGCAGCAGGGTCTTATTGCCTCTCCTCCTGTAGGTATCCCAACTTAGAGGCAAGGAGCCCTTACCTTTTGTGGGGCCTTGGATCCCCTGGCCAACATCCACCTGGTAGAACAATCCATTGCTGATGTCAGAGCTCCTGTATTAATATATTTTGCCTGAGTGCATAGCCCTAGGACTTTAGTATTATATTTGGTTCTGAACAGAGAGTAATCCCTTCCACAGTTCCCATGTCTAGTAGTCAATTAAAGAAAGCAGTTTTACCGGTTTTATAAGAGATTACCTCTACAATAGTTGTCTCCAATTTACAGTTGGGGAGCGACCTCATCATTGTCATATTTCTCCTTGTTCTATGGGTGGGAAGGCAAGGAAGTCTCTCATATCAGAACCTTTGTGGCACCTAGAAGGTAAGTTTCATTAGGACTCATTATAACTAGTTGTTACATGTAGGATCCACAGAGGGGTTCGATGTTTATGGCAATCTGAGGCTTTTCTTCCTTTGAATGTTCAGACGGGTCAGCCTTTCCGTTGCCACTTTTTGGTACATCCTACTCAATGCAAACCTGTATCTTTTCTTTCTCAGCCGTTAAGTTGGTGACGTTTTGTCCTGTTGGAACAAACAAATCTTTTCCCATAGTTAGTTTTAAGATTTGAATTGCAAGGGTTTGATGAAAAGGTTTCATGTCTTTCTGTATCCCCCCCCCTTTTTTTTAGCGTATGAGTCTCCAGAAGACAGTTGTATTATACATGACTATAGGGTGGAGTCAAGGCACAGATTTCATCAAATTCACCCATGTTGTTTTGGGTGACTATATATGATTAACTTGGGAAGCAAACTTAATTTTTACGTTAAATCATCTTAAAGAGAATGCTACAAGGTGATACTGTACAACAGAGAAATTATAGAGAACATTTGTATGTGTCAATCCCAAAGTTCTTGCTCTACAGATTTTATGTAAAGCAAATGTGGGCAACAGCGAATTATATCTCCATTTAATTCAGATGCATTACCATTTTTATCAGATTCTGTAAACCAATGTTGTTTAATATACACATGTTTACTTTTACTTTTACTAAGTCCTAAAACACCATGTGTCCTGTAGACAGTGTCTAGGCGAAACTGGGTACTTGCTGAGCTCACGTCAATTAAATATGCCTTAATCGAATATACACCCGTGTCCCTCTCCCACCCATCCCCCCTTTCCAATTCACCATTTCAGTCCATTTTCTGATGCAGTCTTTCTGTTGTTCTTTTACTATGCCTCCCTCTCCATGAGAAATATTTATATCTGGGTTGTTGGTACTAGCATCCACATATGAGGGACACCATTTGTCGTTTGTTTTTCTGGGACTGTGTTACTTCACTTAACATAATGTCTTCCAGCTCCATCCATTTACCTGCAAATTTCATGATGTTGTCCCTCTTTACTGCTGCATAGTATTCCATTGTATACATGTACCACATTTTCTCTATCCACTCGTCAGTTGAAGGGCACCTGGGCTGGTTCCAGCTTTTTGCTATTGTGAACAGAGCTGCAATAAACATAGCTGTGCATGTATCTTTGCAGTAAGTTGTGTCTTGTGGGTATATACCCAGGAGTGGTATGACTGGGTCAAATGGAAGGCTCATTTTGAGTCTTCTAAGGGTTCTCCACACTGCTTTCCATAGTGGCTGTACAAGTTTACATTCCCACCAGCAATGGATGAGTGTTCCCCTTTCCCCACAACCTCTCCAGCACTTGGTATCATTCGTGTTCCTGATCCTAGCCAGTCTTATTGGAGTAAGGTGATATCTCAGAGTGGTTTTAATTTGCATTTCCTTAATTATCAGAGATGTTGAACACTTCTTAAGATGTTTCTCGGCCATCTCTAACTCCTCCTCTGTGAAGTCTCTATTCAGATCTTTGCTCCATCTTTTGAATGATTCATTTGTTTTCTTTCTTCTTTGTTTTTTGAGTAGCTTGTATACTCTGGAAATTAATGCTTTGTCAGATGTATCTGCTGTGAAGGTTTCCTCCCACTCTGTGGGTCTTCTCCTCACTTCCTTTATTGCTTCCTTTGATGTACAGAAGCTTTTGAGTTTAATGAGGTCCCATTTGTCAATTGTCGATCTTATTTCTTGTGCAGCTGCTGTCTGATTTAGGAAGTCTTTTCCTACACCTATGTCTTGTAGTCTGCTGCCAAGCTTCTCTTCTATCACCTCCAGAGTTTGGGGTTTCACATTGAGGTCTTTGGTCCATCTGGAGTTGACCTTTGTACAAGGTGAGAGGTAGGGGTTTAATTTCATTCTTCTACAAGTGGTGATCCAGTTTTGCCAACACCACTTGCTGAAGATGCTGTCTTTCCTCCATTGTGTATTCTTGGCCCCCTTGTCAAATATGAGGTGGCTGAAATTGTATGAGCTCAGGTTTGGATCTTCAGTTTTATTCCATTGGTCAACTGGTCTGTTTTTGTGCCAGTACCAAGCTGTTTTTATGACTATAGCCCTGTAGTATAGTTTGATGTCTGGTATAGCGATCCCCCCTGTATTGCTCTTTTCACTCAGGATTGCTTTGGCTATTCGGGGTCTTTTGTTTTTCCAAATGAAATTGAGGATTTTTTTTTCCAAGCCTGTGAAGAAACTCTTGGGGATTTTGATTGGGATTGCATTAAATCTGTACACTAGTTTGGGTAGGATGGACATTTTTACTATATTTATTTTCCCAATCCATGAGCATGGGAGGTTTGTCCATCTTCTGATGTCTTCCTCAATTTCCTTTTTCAGGGGTTTAAAATTTTTGTTGTAGAGATCCTTGGTGTCTTTGGTTAGGTTTGTTCCTAGGTATTTTATTGTTTTTGAGGCTATTGTGAGTGGGAAGGTCTCCTTGTAGTCCTTCTTCAGTTGCTTGTTGTTGGTGTAAAGAAAGGCTACTGATTTTTCTAGATTTATTTTGTATCCTGCCACTTTACCAAAGCTCTTAATCATTTCTAGGAGTTTTCTGGTGGAGTTCTTAGCATCCCTTAGGTAGACAATCATATCATCAGCAAAAAGGGATAGCTTGATTTCCTCTTTTCCAATTAGAACTCCTTTAATTTCCTTTTCTTGCCTTATTGCCCTTGCAAGGGTTTCCAGCACTATATTGAAGAGGAGTGGTGACAGGGGGCAGCCTTGCCGAGTTCCTACCTTCAAGGGGAATGCTTCTGTCATTTCCCCATTTAGGATGATATTGGCTGTGGGTTTCCTGTATATGGCTTTGATTACATTGAGGAATGATCCCTCTAGGCCAATTCCCTCCAGGACTTTAAACATGAAAGGATGCTGGATTTTGTCAAAGGCTTTCTCCGCATCAATTGAGATGATGGTGTGGTTTTTGTCCTTCAGTCCATTGATATGTTTGATGATGTTTATTGATTTTCGTATGTTGAACCATCCCTGCATGTCTGGTATGAATCCAACTTGGTCATGGTGGATGATTTTCTTGATGTGAGTCTGTATGCGATTTGCCAGAATCCTGTTTAGAATTTTGGCATCTGTGTTCATTAGGGAGATGGGTCTATAGTTCTCCTTTTTGGTTGTATCTTTCCCTGGTTTTGGTAGTAGCGTAATGCTGGCTTCATAGAAGGAATTTGGGAGAAGTCCCTCCATTTGTATCCTTCTAAACAATTTAAGTAGTAATGGTTGTAAGTCTTTACGAAATATTTTATAGAATTCTGCCGTGAATCCATCCGGGCCTGGGCATTTTTTGGTTGGGAGGCTACTTATTACATCTTCGATTTCTTCCTGTACTATTGGTCTGTTTAGGCTGTCGATCTCTTCTTGGTTGAGCTTTGGTGATTCCCAGGATTTCAGATATTCATCCATTTCTTCTAGGTTTTCAAACTTAGTAGAATATAAGTTTTTGAAGTAGTCCCGTATGATTGTCTGGATCTTTTCATTGTCTGTTGTGATATTTCCCCTTTCATCACAGATTCTATTGATTTGGAGTTGTTCCCTCTTTCTTTTGGTTAACTGGGCTAGAGGTCTGTCTATCTTGTTTATTCTCTCAAAGAACCAACTTTTGGATTCATTGATTTTTTGTATGGTTTTCTTTGTTTCTATTTCATTGATCTCTGCTCTGATTTTTGTTATTTCTTCTTGTCTGCTCCGTTTAGGGTTCATTTGTTGTTGTCTCTCAAGTATTTTTAGCTGCAGTGTTAGATCGTTCACTTGTGCTCTTTCTGTTTTTTTAATGTGGGCACTTAGAGCTATAAACTTCCCTCTTAGGATTGCTTTAAGAGTGTCCCATAGATTTTGCTGTGTTGTTTTATCATTGTCATTCAGTTCCAGGAATGTTTTTATTTCTTTTTTTATTTCTTCCTTGACCCACTCATTATTCAGGAGAGTGTTGTTTAGTCTCCATGTGTTCCTGTAGGTTGTAGGGTTTATTCTGGTGTTGATATTGAGTTTTATTGCACTGTGGTCTGATAGAATGCATGAGATTATTTCAATCTTTTTATATTTGTTGAGTTTTTCCCTGTGTCCCAGTATATGGTCTATTTTGGAGAATGTTCCATGAGGTGCTGAGTAGAAAGTGTATTCTCTGGTGTTTGGGTGAAATATTCGGTAGATGTCTGTGAGGTCCATTTGGTGTATTGTGTCATTTAGTTCAGATGTCTCTCTGTTTATCCTTTGTCCTGTTGATCTGTCTAGAGGACTTAATGGGGTATTGAAGTCCCCTAGTATTAGTGTGCTGGGGTTAATCTGTGCCTTGAGATCCTGAAGAATTGTCTTTATAAAGTTTGGTGCACTGATGTTTGGTGCATATATATTTATGATTGTGAAATCTTCATCGTCAATTGTTCCTTTAATAAAGATGTAATGGCCCTCTTTGTCTCTTTTGATTTCTTTTGCTTTGAAGTCTATTTTGTCTGATATTAGAATAGCCACACCCGCTTTCTTTTTGGTACCATTTGCTTGGAATACTTTCTTCCATCCCTTCACCTTAAGTTGGTGCCTATCCTTGAAATTGAGATGGGTTTCTTGTAGACAGCATATAGATGGGTTTTGTTTCCTAATCCATTCTCCCAGTCTATGCCTTTTGATTGGGGAGTTTAGCCCATTAATATTTAAGGTTACAATTGAAAGATGGATGTTGCTTCCTTTCACTTTATTATCCATTTGGACTTCTAGCCTTTGATTTTGCTCCTATGGTTATGTTTTTATTAGTTTCTTTTCCTAGGTGTTTGAGGATTGTTGCTCCTCTCTTCTGCCCTTTGAATTGCTTCAAGTATTTTATGAAGAGTTGGTTTTCCAGACATGTATTCCATCATCTTGTTTATGTCATGGAAGATTTTTCTCTCTCCTTCAAGTATAGTCGACATTTTTGCTGGGTAAAGTATTCTGGGTTGGCATCCGTAGTCCCTTAACACTGGGAATGCTTTGCTCCATGTTCTTCTTGCTTTCATGGTTTGAGGCGAGAAGTCAGTTGTAATTCTGATGGGTTTCCCTTTGTATGTGACTTGTTTTTCTTTTGTAGCCCTCAGAATTTTGTCTTTGTTTTGGGCATCTAGCATTTTAACTATGATATGGCGTGGGGTGTTTCTTTTCTGATCTTGTCTATTTGGGGTCCTATGTGCTTCTTGTATTTGTATGGGTTTGTCTATTTTTAGTTTGGGGAAATTTTCATCTATTATTCTGTTGAAGATCTGATCAATACTATTCTCTTGAGATTCTTCTCCTTCCTCTATTCCTATGATGCGGAGGTTTGATCTTTTCATAGTGTCCCATATTTCCTGGTTGTTCCACTTTTGTGTATTTTTAAATTTTTCATAGTCTTTATTTGAGCTTTTTAATTGCTCTGTGTTATCTTCCAGATCTGATATTCTTTGTTCTGCTTCCTCCATTCTACTTCTGAGGCTTTTTCCTTTCCTTTCTTCTTGATTGAATGTGTGTTCTAATTCCTTTTTCATTTCATCCTGTGTTTTTTTTAGTACTTCCATTTCCTTTTTGAGCTCCTCAATCTCTTCTTGGTGCTTCTCAATCTCTTCTTGGTGCTCCTTACTTCGTTGGTTGGCTTCCTTTTTCAGTGTTTCTACTTCCTTTCGGAGTTTTTTTTTTTCTCCCTCTAGTTCTTTCTGGAGTTTGTTGGTCTGTTCCTTTAGTTCTTTCTGAAGTTTGTCATTGTATCCCTCTAGGTCCTTTTTGAGTTTTTCATTCTCTCTCTTTAGTTCTCTGTATTCTTTATTTTTTTCTCCTTCTAGTTCTTTCTGGAGTTTGTCAATCTGTTCCTTTAGTTCTTTCTGATGTTTGTCATTGTATCCCTCTAGGTCCTTTTTGAGTTTTTCATTTTCTCTCTTTAGGTCTCTGAATTCCTCTTTATGTTCTTTGATTTCTCTGCATAGGTCTGCAATTATTCCTCTAAGATCTGTTCCTTGGGTCTCCTCCATGGGGATCCCATTGTAGCTATCTCCTACTGGTTTGCTAGCGCTTAATGCAGGATTTTCCTGTGCCTTTCCCATGTTGTCCCTTCGTCGTGTTCCTGGCATGTGGGCTTCCCTTTTGTGGTTCAGATCACAAATATCTTTTCACTATGTTAGGGGATGGTTTTACTTTCCTCCTTTAGATGTCCCCCCCCCTTTCCTCCTCCTTGTTTATGGAGTATTGACTTGTCTAGTTTTCAATTTTGTAAACCACTATTCTCTTCTTGCTCTGAAGGTTCTCCAAGAAAAGGTCCACTTCTATTCTCACCAATCTCGGGGGGGAATGCCTGACCTAGCCCGCGCCCCGGCAGCCCACACCAAGGTGCAGACCACTAGCCCCGGCCTCTCTGGTCCCGGTGCAAACAAGAGACGTAGGACAGTCCCACCCACGGTCCCCTACCTGCGGCAGAGGCGGCAGATGCCTGCCCTTGTAACTACCCAGCCACCCACACCAAGGTGCAGACCACTAGCCCCAGCCTCTCTGGTCCCGGTGCAAACGAGAGATGTAGGACGGTCCCACCCACGGCCTCCTACCTGCGGCAGAGGTGGCAGATGCCTGCCCTGGTAACTACCCAGCCGCCCGCACCAAGGTGTAGACCACTAGCCCTGGCCTCTCTGGTCCCGGCGCGAATGAGAGACGTTGGACGGTCCCGCCCATGGCCCCCTACCTGCAGCAGAGGCGGCAGATGCCTGCCCTGGTAACTACCCAGCCGCCCGCACCAAGGTGTAGACCACTAGCTCCGGCCTCTCTGGTCCCGGCGCGAACGAGAGACGTATGACGGTCCCGCCCACGGCCCCCTACCTGCGGCAGAGGCGGCAGATGCCTGCCCTGGTAACTACCCAGCCGCCCCGCACCAAGGTGTAGACCACTAGCCCCGGCCTCTCTGGTCCCGGCGCCGGGATAAAAGTTTCTTAGACAAACAATTTATGGATAAGTTACTCTACTGAAGTTGTGCTACTAGAAATATTAAGATATTTTCCAGTAAGAAAGGATATGACATGCAATGGAAAACTAAACAAAATGAAGAGTGCCAGAAATGGCACAAAGTTAAACATATTTGAATACTTTTATCTTTATAAATCATACTGTAAAATTTTGAGAAAAAATAATAACTGCAGTACATAAAGTATGTATAAATATGGCCAAAACATGTAAGGAAAGCATTGGAAATATATTGTTGTAAGATTTTACATTTAATTAATTTATGTCTCTGCATGTGGGTGTATCTCTGTGTCTGTGTTCATGTGTGTGCACTTTCGTGTATGACTGTGTGCGGAGGACAACCTCAGGCATTATCCTCAGGAATGCTGTCTATCTCTTTTTGATAGTATCTCTCATTGGCCTGGAGCTTATCAATTAAGTAGACTGGCTGGCCAGCAGGTCTCAGGGATCTTCCTGTCTCTTTCCCCTCAGCACTGGAAATATAAGCATGAATCGCTATACACAGCATCTTTAAAAATTTGTTTGAGCTTTTGTACATTTCATACAACAGCTTTTAAAAACTAGACCCTTTCCCCTGTCCATGACCTCCACACACCCCACCAGACCTCATATTGTACCATACATGTTACGTCCTAGTCAGTCAAGCATCTGTACCTAGATGTCCTTGGGTGCAAGTTCATCCACTGGAGTCTAGTCAGCCTATTGAGAGTTCATAAGTAAGGTTTACTTTCCCTCGCCCGGTAAAAATCAGTCTCAAAAAGTGCCCAGGATAGGGCTATGACCTGTCGCCCACTTCCCTCACTCTGGGCCCTTGTTGTATTGAGTTAGCACGGGCCTCGTGCCCACCACTACCACTGCTACAAGTTCACACGAGCAAGCTTCCAGTGGCCTAAAAGCCTCTGTTTCCCTGTGTTCATGGACCAATCCTAGCTCTTACAGTCTCTCCACCCCATCTTTGGCAATGGTCCCTGAGCTGTGGGTGGGTGATATTTGATAGAGGAGTCCTGTCCAGGGACACACTCTGCAGTCTCTTATTCTCCAAAACTTGGCCAGTTGTGACCTTCTGTGTGCATCCTACTCTGTTGTATAAGGAGGTTGAAGGATGCACTAGTTTTCTCTCTACCCCTATTCAGCTATGTTCTATGAGCCTTAAGTGTAGAAGTGCCAGTGTAGAAATCTCACTTAGGTCTGGGCATCTTGCGGATGTATTCTCTGCACATACACCATTTTTATGTGGATCCTAGGGATCGAATTCTGGTCTTCATACTTATAAAGCAAGCACTTCATTCCTTCCTCCACTTATCTCACTACACACTTACTTAATTTTTTCAATAACTTACAAAATAATTGGATTCCTTGTTACATTTTCATATATAATTAGTTTTTGTTGATTCTACTACACTTGAATTTTAATTTGAATATTATATTAAATAATATACTATTTGAAAATGAACTCTGATTAAATCTGTATTTTATAAAACACACTGAAACAAATAGATACCATTCTGGAAAAAAAAGACACAGATATGTCAATAGAGGAGACAAAATGACCCTCAATTTGTTGCAAAGAAAATACCAAATAAAAAATTAAAAACCAATAGGTATGATACAGAAAGGAAGATATAAATTTAAATATATCATTAATTCTATTTAAAGTAGATGGCGTTAACAATCACAAAAAACTTGTAGTTTGTCAGATTGGCTGTGAAAGCAAGATTCAAAACTGTAGTATTTTTCAAAACATTGTTAGGAAAAAATGAGATGAAGAATAATAAGATATACAATGTAAACCTTACCAAAAGAATGAATACATTAATTGACATAAGACCAAGAATATATAAGAAGGAAAAATATTGCTAACAGAGATGTAAAGGGACATTGCAAAATAATGTGGGATTTCATTTGTTTAAAAGGCATTGTAATCTTGGGGCTGGAGCTTTGGCTCAGCAGTTAACAGCACTGGCTATTCTTGCAGAAAATGTGGGTTTGAATCCCAACACCCACATGGCAGCTAACAATCATCTGTAACTCCAATTCCAGGAGATCTGAAACCCTCTTCCGTACTTCATAGACACTGCACAACACAGGTACACTTACACACAGGCAGGCATAACAGGAATACCCATGAAAATAAATAAATAAATAATAAATAAACAAATAAATAAATAAATCAGAGAAGTCCATGTACTATGAATGTATATATACTTACCAACAAAATATCAAATTTTATGAAGGAAAAAATTTAGAACTGTAAAAAATACAGCATTATAGTTGGATACCATACCATTTCTCTCTCATTTAACCATAGAACAAGTATATAATGCATATGGATAGAGAAGATCATTATAATAGAATCAGGGATCTTGACCTAACTGATATATTTATAGAACACTATGGAACAACTATAGGAACAATGGAATAAGCATTGGTTTCATGTACACATGGTTAACTAAAATAACTTATTTGGCAGGTTTTTTTTAAGTACAGGAAATAATCCCCAAAATAAGCAATTGGGATTACACAAAATTTGATTTTTAAAAAAAGAACCTATAAAATGGTAGAAAATCTTTGCCAACTCTCTGACAGGGTATTAATATCTACAACCTATAAACAGAACAAAAATTAAACACCAAAATTCTCCCAAACCAGTCAATAAATGGGCACATGAACCGAACAGTATTCAAAAGAAGAACTATTCAGTGGGTTTTTTAAAAAGAGGGTAGCCCTGGTCTACAGAGTGAGTTCCAGGACAGCTGGGACTACAGGGAGACCCTGTCTCGAAAAGATCAAAAACAAAAAAAAAAAAAGAGGGTAGCGCACGAAGTTGGAAGGGTAAAGTGAGGGGAGGAATATGGAAGACAAGAAAGGGGAGAGAATGGAGAAGGATTTGATGAAAACACATAATACACATTTATGAATGTCTCAATAAAAAACTGGGAAAATTTTTAAACAATAGAAAATAAAAAGCCAAGTAAGAAGTTTCTAGATTTCAAGAAAACTATTTGAAGTACGATTCTTTGAAAGAATTTTTGAAAATTGTGCCTGATCATGAATAGTGTCCTCTTCAAGATGTTAAATGAGATGACTTTATGAAGTAAGAAAAAGAGAAGAAATATAAATGTTTTATCTATATAAAAATGTTCAACATTCTCAACGATTAAGAAAATGCAAATTAAAAGTGCTTTGGGATGCCATCTGACCAAAATAAGAGTAGTTATCACCTAGAAAACAAATGACAACAAATGCTGTTAACAGGATGTGGAGAAAGAGGACTCCCTATCCCTTGCTGCTGATAATGTAACCTGATGTATTCAGCATGAAAATCAGTACAGAAATTCCTCAGAAAACCAAAACTATCACCTGACTCTCACTCATCTATACCACTTCAATGTATATACCCATTGGAATCTAGCACATAGATAATGGCACATCCATGTCTAAGAGCTCTACTACTCATAAGAACTAAGGATGCAGCCTAGATGTTCATCAGCAGATGAGAGGATAATGAAAATGTTATGAACATAATAAATATGTATGTATTGTATGTGTGTATATTACATATAACATATACTGTTTATGTGTATGTTATTATATATAATGCAATTTTATTCAACCATAATGAATAAAGAAATAATATTATCTCCAGGAAAATGGCTATAATTAGAGAACGTAATGTTAAGACAAATTAAGCCACATTCAGACAAATATTGCATGCTTTCTCTTTTATATGAGAATATATCTTCAAGTATGTGTGCATTTTTGTATGTGCATAGTATATGATGGAAATGAGATTATGAGGGGGAAGAAGAAGTTTAGAAGGAGCAGAGGCAACAAGAAATGGAGATGGGGAAAATCATGTTTTCTATCATGTGCAGAATCTAGATTTAACTACATATTTACATATATATATATATATTACAAGAAAGCAGAAAGGGGACCATTTGGAGGTAAGAACGGAACAAACAAGAGGGGTAGAGGGGATGGGGAAGTGAAGTGAGAGAAAATAAAAGCAAAGAACCATCATTACAGCCTATGAAATTCTCATAATGAAGGCCATCATTTTGTACGCTACCTGGAAAATGTAAATTTGGGACCAGAAAAGAAAACACAGAAAGTGTAAAATAACTGAAGTAATTAAAAGCATTTTCTGACCACAACACAACAAGACTAGAGATGAATATTATGGAAAATTATATTGAAATTAAAAAATATAACTTTAATTGAATGGATCTAGAAAATAAAGGAAACACACAAAAGTTTGAATTTTAAAATAAAAACACATAATATCAAAATTTGTGAATAATATAGAACTCGAAATGACATTAGAAGTCAAGAAACATAAAAATAATTCCTCAAGACTGTAACTGTAGAAAGCTTTAACAAAATATTAACAAACCGAATCCAGCAATATATATATATATATATATATATATATATATATAAAGTGGAGGTGATGGGCAAAATAATACTCCTAGAAAGCTTTCCATGCCCCAAATCAGTGAATATATATAAATATATATTATATATTATACTATGGAAAGTGCAATATTTTTATTGACATTTTGTGTATTTCAGACATCATTTTTCAATTTGGATCAGGCATATTTTCCTTTCCCTTCCCCCGACCCCACTTTATCCCACCCAAGATCATGCATTCTGCCATAACTTTCCTGCATCTTTCTCTCAGTCTTTTTTTATGCTTAGGAATTCACATTTTCCTCCAATAATTTTATATTACTCTAATATATGGATACATACTTTCCACCCATATACAGTAATTACAGTCTGAAAATAATTGGTGGATGGATTCTAGAGCCCATTGAGAGATTCATATTATAACAACACAGTTGCTTTCAGATAAACAGAAATAGAACAATAATGTTATTCAGCTTGCCTTTCATCTGGGGGATTTGTTGTTAGAATCCACAAATGAGTGAAATCATTCTCCATTTGTCTTTCTGGTACTGTGTTACTTCACTCAGCATAATGGCTTCGAGCTCCATCCATTTACTTGCAAAATTCATAATGCCATCTTTCTTTACCGCTGAATGTACCACATTTTTGTCATCTTATTAAAAATAGTTTTAAAAGGAATTTAAATTATCATCCCCTTGGCTTTAAATATAGAAATATTATTCTAGATTATCTAGTGGGCTTAAATGAAACCACAGGGTCTTGAAAAGTAAAGGGAAATTTGTGGCACCAGCTGTATGAAATTAATACAAAGGTCTTATTGGATAGAGCCAAGCATTAAAGCAGAGATAATCTACCATGTACTAATATAATCTAGTAAGAGATTCCAAATTCATATGATCAATTGATTTTCTAAAGATGTGGTAGGCATTAAACTGAGAAAAGATAATTTTTTCAGCAAACAATACTGGTTTGCTTAAAGCTTAATTTTAACTTACATTGTACACTGTGATACTTCAAAATAGATCATACTTCCCGATGTAAAGTCCAAACATATAGAACTTCTGGGGAAATTCAACCTGACCAGTGGCAGCAAAAATTCTTTGTGAACAAAGAAATGTTCTTATAAATAACATAAGAAGCATAGCAGTTAAGAGCACCGACTGCTCTTGCAGAGGAGCCGGGTTCGATCCCCAGCACCCACATGGCAGCTGAGAACCGTCCGTAACTCCAATTCCAGGAGAACTCCAGTTCCAGGGGAATCCGACGCCCTCTTCTGACCTCCGCGGCATTGCACGTTACCGGTGCACAAGCCTACATGCAGACAGTACATTCATACACATAAAAATAAATTAATAAAAAAGAAGCATAGACAACAAAAGAAAACTTGATAAATTCATGTTGAAACCAAAAGAAAATAACCAACTTTCATCTCCTACAATGGCAATAAAACAAGGCAAAAATTATTCAATACCCCATGAGGCTAGAGAACAACTGAACCTTATACATATTGCTCTTGGGAAAGTAAAATAGTAACTCTTCTTTAGAAAATATTTTCAGGGCCAGGAGAGATGGCTCAGCAGTTAAGAGCACTAGCTGCCCTTGCAGAGGACCCAGGTTTGATTCCCAGCAGCAGTATGGTGGCTGACAACCATCTGTAACTCTAGTTCCAGGGGATCCCACATTCTCTTCTGACCCCCATGGGCATTGCCTGACACAGGTGCACTTACACACATGCAGGCAATACATTCAAACATATAAAATAAAAATAGTAAATTAAAAATATTTTAAAGTAATAGAAAATAATTTGATAGTCCCATGCACATCTAAGCATTTAATTTGTGACCCAACTGTCTTACTCCTTAGTATTTATCCAAAACAGATATTTTGGTATACAAACATCCACATAGAAATGTTTCTAGCTGGGCATGGTGGCTCACATCTTTAATCCCAGAACTCGGGAGGCAGAAGCAGGCAGATCTCTGTGAGTTCAAGGACAGCCTGGTCTACATAGAGAGTCCCAGGCCAGCTGGGGCTACAGCGAAACCCTGTCTCAAAAAGACACACCCACCCAAAAGGAAATGCTTCTAGCAGATTTACTCAAAAAAGGCTAACATAACAGGATAAATCTGAATTTTCACTAACTAATGAATGGATAATTAAATCATGGTACATTTATACATCCCCAAAGTATTACCAATGAATCCAAGAAAACTAATTGGCAAATCTCAAAAGCATTATGCTCTGTGAAAGAAGGTGGGCCGAGAGGCTTATATATTCTTGGTGGTTGAGTGGGGGTGTGTGAGAGATGGATGTTGAACCTCTAAAAAGGAACGTGAAAGTAGAAGGGAGACTCGAAGTGAACCAAGAAAGGGAAAATATGAACAAAGTGTAATATATGCATGTTTGGAAATATCACAATAAAATCTCTTATTTTATAGAATCCTTTTATACCCAAAAAAGAAAGAGAAATTCAGAATACAAAAGATCAATTTTACTGTTTGTAATGTTTCGATCCACCTAATTTTTAAAAGGGACAATGTAAAACCCAAATAAGAATGTTCTGCGGCCCGAGAGCAGGAAAGTGATGAGACAAAATGAATACTATTGAGAGATTATATACATTTTTTGCTGTTATCTCTTTTTTTAAACATTTTTTATTGATGCTTTGTGCATTTCATACATCATTTTCCAATTCAGATCGGGCATATTTCCCGTTCCCTTCCCCCCCACCCCCACCCCATCCCAGATCATGCATTCTGCCATAACTGTCCTGCATCTTTCTCTCAGTTTTTTTTTCATTTTTAAGCTATAAGTGATAATCCATGAGTACACGCATCCTTCATGTAAAACCAATTTGCAGGCTGTTGTGCCCAAACCCCCACAGCCCCACCTTCCAGCGGGGGTGAGGGGTTGTATGTTCAATCAAGTTGATCAAATGAGTGTCCAGACTACATTGCTGTAGTTTCTCCATTCACCCCAATCACAGCCCTTACATTCTACCACGCCCCCTCTTCCGCAGATTGCTCCCTAGGCTTAGAAAAGGGGCACAGGTGGATGAGAAGCAAAACAGTCCACTCTCTTTGGAGCTGTTGTCTTGGACTCTGGTCAATTCTGGCTGTTTCCTTTCATGGGCTGACAGTTTGTCCAGGATAGGAGATGTTATAAGCCACAATAAGACCCTGTCATATTTAACAGGAAAAAATGTAATTCATGGAGTAACATATCATCCAGCATGTGTCTATACCAAAGTAACCTACCATAAGTATTAGTGCTGTTTAAATACCTATATATCTAATTGCTTGTGCTTCATTAGTAGGATTGAGAGATTATATTTTTGCAGAATAAAGTAGAAAGAAGAGTAGACATGTGGCAAACCACTCCTGAGACATCGAATAATCCTGGAAATTAATCAATATCTTCATTAAAAAAGATATCTTGATTATTTCAAGAGAGGATCAGAAAGAATCAAAAAGAAAGAAATGATATTGAGATGGAAAAGATAATTATTATCTGATTATCACACATTGTGTATATGGATTGAGGCCGTCACAGTCCACCACAAAATATGAATAATAATTATATGACATTAAGTAAAGTTCAAAAGTCATTGTTTTGAAGAAAGTTGGAACTTAATCTGTGTGGATCCTATAGATAACTAGAAATGAACAGAGTTTGCTGACATGTACCATATCTGTATGTTAATGGGGTCATTAACATGTCACTGTTTTATAGGAAATAAGTAAAATTGTATCCAGGATTGTGAGTACTTATAAACTGAATAGGGTTGAAGGTTGAAGATCAGAAAGAAATAGAAACAGGAGATTTTCACCTTCATTTGTTCCCAGAGATTCCTCACATTTTCTTCTGAGGTTCCCATTATGGTCTAACTTCTCCCTTGGAGGACTCCTGATGCAAGCTAGTCACAAGTAGTTCAGAGAACTTGAAGAGACTCATTTGTGATCAACTTTTGCTCCTTGGAATCTGAGATAAATGCAGGCAGTATCATTTATTTTTATGAAAGAAGTTGATAACCAACACATGAGGAGGACCCTCTGCAGTTTACTCACTCTGCATCAAGGGATAAAGGGCACAGTAGTTAAAGTTTAGAGCCCAAAGCATAACTTAGCTGCAGGTTTTAGCTTTTCAACACAGAGAGGGCTGTTCTGCACTCTCCATTCTACATTTCAAGCAAATTCCAATTCCTCAAGGCTAGGCTACACTGGCATAAATGTTACAGAAACAAGGACGAGGAAATAGTTTTTTTTTTTTTTCAAATAGTGCTGCGTTTATAAAGTAGTAAGTTTTTTCCTTTTCTTGATGGCTTACAAAGAATCTTTCATATACCCCACACTTCTGCTTTTAGAATTGTCTTCTGGGAGGTGACTTTGGGTTCACACAGAAATATGTCCTGTCTTCTACCTACCAACATTTTCCTAAATGAGCAACATATATGCTTGACCTCAAACCAGGTCTGTTATAGTATTGCAGGTAACTTTTATTGTTTAATATCAAAATAATTATGAAATGATAAAAGCACTAATATGCTCAAGCATAAGGGTCTCTTACAACTCTAAGAATACTGACACCATAGAACGTCAAAGAAAATAATATCATGTAGCTTATCTATTCTACTACCCCAGGTCATCTGACCTCTATCAAATGAGGCTTGAGCTGTCCTAAGATTTTACTGTAAGCTTTGAGTCCCTGGGACTCCGAGTGGGTACCACACTTTGGGGAAATAAAGGAATATAGTTCACTGGAAATAGTCCCTGGATGACATTTACCTTTTGTTTCATGCAACAGGTATGCCAAACTCTGGAAATATGCTATAGAGGTTTTTTTTTATAAATCAAATTCTTTGAAAACACTCCTTGGAGTGTGAATTTTAACAATGGAATGATTTCATATGCATTTGTTTTATAAACTTTGTTTTGTTTTGTTTTTTTTTTTCGTTTGACATATTGGCCTCAAGAAAGGGTGCAATTCAATTGCAATTATGTCCATCCACTACTCAAAAGCAATCTAAAAGCCAAGCTTTTCAACTCCACCTGAACCCAGCCACTACAACAGGCTGCATCAAATTTGTGTCATTAAGAGAACAGTTTTAAACATCCTTGAGTATGATTTAGTTCTGAGCTTTTTTTTTTTTCCATATGTGTATGAATGTACTGTCTGCATGTAGGTTTGTGCACCAGTGTCGTGCAATGCCGTGGAGGTCAGAAGAGGGTGTCGGATTCCCCTGGAACTGGAGTTCTCCTGGAATTGGAGTTTCAGATGGTTCTCAGCGGCCGTGTGAGTGCTGGGGATCGAACCCAGGTCCTCTGTAAGAGCAGTAGGCGCTCTTAACCGCTAGGCCATCTCTCCAACCCCCATGAGCTTTTGTTTTTCATTCATTGGCTATGTCTTATGCATTATCAGTAACTGAAAAACTTAATGCTCTCTGTCTTCGACCCTATAACTCCAAGTAACTGAACATGATATATAATCATCTGACTCAACTATTCAAATAAAACTAGTCATTGATCAATTTTGTCAGTTGATCTTTTTATTTTTAAACCCTTATATATTTATCTATCATTTATTTATTGATTTAGATGGTATGCATGTAGAAGTCAGAGGATAACCAGTTGTTCTTTACTTCCACCATGAGGGTTCCTCATGCTGAGCCATGAGGCCAATCAAACATAACAAAGAAGACATCAACATAAAGATTGGTATGTTTTGGAAGGGAGGTGGAGGTTCATAAAATAGACTATATTCAAAAATTGTATCTGACTCTAGACAAGGCGTAATCAAAAGCAAAGTTCCTGAGCCTTAGAGGGGGTCATATAGATGTTTTGTTTAAAGTTCTGCACTCAAAAGTAACTTATTCTCTGGAGTCTGTATTAACCATCACCAACTGCCAACAGAAGAAGGTTCTCTGCCAAGGCTGAGGGCAGTAGTAATCTATGCATATAAATATATTTAGAAGGCAATTTGCTATCATGTCCATTAAGCAAAATAACAGTATTAGAACCCCCACTAGCACTTATGGTTTTCCAAGCTACAAGCCACGATTACAGAATCCAGTATGAACTCCTGTGAATCAGGCATTAAATCTAATCAGAAAGTAATTGGTTATTCTTATACAGTCATGCTACTATTGCTCTAATGGGTACATCTTGACCTGCAGGCTGGTATTGCAGTTCACAGTGCTCGCTGTTGGACAAGACCATTGATGGCTTTTCTTTTCCATCAGCCATTATAGTACCTTCTAGCACTGTGAAAGCTAGCCAGCAGAGAGGAAGCTTTCAGTTCAGTTCCAGCTTTTTTTCTCTATGTTCCCCAACCAAACTGTGTGACTCTTCAGCAATAAGGTCATCTAGTTCTGGAGAGTGAGCAAGAACAATGGCAAGAGTCTGTATTGTCTGGGGTAGGGGACTTTGTGGTCTGACTAGCCAACGAATCATAAAAAGGTCACTGTTGGGGCTGGAGAGATGGCCTAGCGGTTAAGAGCACCAACTGCTCTTACAGAGGACCCAGGTTCTATCCCCAGCACCCACATGGCGGCTGAGAACCATCTGTAACTCCAATTCCAGTAGAACTCCAGTTCCAGGGGAATCTGACGCCCTCTTCTGACCTCCGCAGCATTGCACAACACGGGTGCACAGACCTGCATGCAGACAGTACATTCATACACATACAGAAATAAATAAATAAATATTTTTTTTTTAAAAAAGGTGACTGTTAGCTCTTAGGCCTACCTGTCCCTTTAAGTCCTGAGCTAAAATCCTGAAAAATCAGGACAGCACTGTGCTAGAGCTGACATACACCTACTGGGAAGAGGCAACTCAGGAGGAGGTCTCAGTTGGGTGGGAAAAGTAAACCAAAAACATAGACAAAGGAAATACAGCTATAGACCCCTAAAGCTCAGATTCCCTGTCAGACAGCAAGAATGGAAATATAAACACACTTCCTTCATAACCCTGCAAACTCTGTCTGAATTATAGTGAGTCCCCCAATCCCTCAAGGCATGTGCCCTGTAGTTAGATCACATATTATGTTATAAAAGAAGGCCTTCCCTTTCTTCCCTTAGAGACTCTACTGAGCAAAATTTCCTGTCAACTCACTGAGAGCCAGGAGTATTCCTCCACAGAAGTGCACTGGCAAATAAAAATCCTGTTCTTCCCCCTGAATCATGCCTCAGCACCTATCACCTATGTCTGGAATCCGCTCCCTCTCCCACATGCTACTGATTGCAGTTACAGTTGTAACTTCTAGTTTAACAGTATTCCACACCTGACTGGGAGTTTTGCTTAATAGCCCATGGATATTTTGAGCAGTATTTTCAACCCTCGCAGGGTTCCTCTCTTCGAATTCTTTTTTAATTCTGTTTCATTAGCTTACAACGTAGTAGGTTTCTATGTCTTTTTCATGTATCTTTCGTTTCGGTTAACCCTGTCATCTGCTCCCTCAACTCCCCAATCCCACATCACCACGCATACTTAACCCTTTCCATTCCCAATATTTCCCTTTCTTTACATTTATATAACATACGTTTTATTATTCCCCTCCCTTAAGTCCCTTTCCCATTTCTAGCTTCCTGGCCTATACAGTAACTCCAAGTTAAATATAAATCTAAGAATTTGAAGCCAGAATTTTTGTATATTGAATATGTGACGTTTGTCAATCTGAGTGTGAGTTACCTCACTTGGTATCATGTTTTCCAGTTCCATCTATTTCACTCCAAATTTCATTATTTCATTTTTTTTCACAGCTGATTAAAACCTTGTTGTCCATTCATTGGGTGATGGAGATCTGGGATGACTCCATTTTCTAGGTGTCAAGAAAAGAACAACTCTAAATGGGCTCTAGAATTGTTCTACCACTTATATTCATACATTGTAATTACCATATATGGATGGAAGCTATGTAGTCATATTCTAAAAAAAAAGAATGTAAAGTTATACATCTTTATACCTTCATGCAAATTTACTGTTAAAATGTGAATCTCTAAACGTGTTTAGGAATCAACCTATAGTTTATTTTCAGAATTTGTTATTTTGACTTATGTGTGGAGTATAAATATGCATATTTTGAGCTGGGCGTGGTGGCACATGCCTTTAATCCTAGCACTTGGGAGGCAGAGGCAGGCAGATCTTTGTGAGTTCAAGGCCAGCCTGGTCTACAGAGTGAGTTCCAGGACAGCTGAGGCTACAGGGAGACCCTGTCTCGAAAAGACAAAAAAAAATGCATATTTTGGAATAATATAAAATAAAAAAATATTTAAAAAAAGAAAAGAGCAGAAATGAACATGAATGTATACGTATCTCTGTAGTAGGAGATAGATTTCTTTGGGTATATGCTCGTGGGGGGGGTAGCTGAAAAAATTAAAGTCCTCGGCAGGCATCCATCAATGCCTTCAAATCACCGAGTACCCACTTCTTTCTTGTGAATTGTTTTGAGAGGGTCTCCCTGTACCCCAGCTGGCCTGGTACTTGCTGTGTAGATCAGACTGTCCTTCCTCTCACAGAGATCTGTCTGCCTCTGCTTTTTGTGTGCTGGGATTAAAGGCATGTGTCATTATGCGAGCCTCCTTCTTGTGCATTTTGATAGGATGAGAGAATAAAGTTGAAGAAACCATGTACCCTGCAAGTCCCTGCAGTAGTTTCCAGGGGGAGGGTAAAGTAGGAGAAGCTTTGATGATAACCGATTCTCATTGCTAGAGCTCCCTTAGTTGGGAAATTGTCTTCAGGATATTAGCCTAAAGACATAGAAAAAGTTACGTTTGTAGTCATGTCATGATCCAGGGCTTCATACATCTAGAATGATAATGTCTATGTTTCAGAATCTTGGTAAGAATTGATTTAAATTAGGTGATGATGACTCTGGCATTATCAGTGAGTTTTCTTGCCAGTTTTATTTAAGTAATAATTGATGCTAGAAAATGCTTGTTGATTTCCTGGAATGTGGTATACAGTAGGAGTAGGGACATGGGAATATCCCAGAAGCAAGAGGACAAGAACTTTCTTAGGGATACCACCACACTGCCACAAAGTGAGAAAAGGGATGACTTCCCATGGCTTATTTCCATAGTCATCCACCTGCCTGAGCTTCCAGCTATTTGGGACTCAGCTCTGTGCTTTCACTTTCTTGCTTTCTCAGTACCCAGCAGGCAGTATGAAATCAATAATGTTTGTTGAATTGATTTTAGTTACAGAACCGCTCTTCCACAACTCATATCATTTTCTCTCTGTCTCCCTTTCCTAGCCTGTTCCCTGTTCTGGTCATGTATTCATTCAGTGTGTATATAATGAGTTTCAAGCTCTCTGTTAGTCTCTGACAGGCATTTCCTGAACTGGAAATTATCTCCTCATTTTAGTGCGTCTCTATCACTGTCTCTGTCTCTCTGTCATCTCTCTCTCTCTCTCTCTCTCTCTCTCACTCTCTCTCCACACACACATGTACACAATTGCTTATAATAGACTGTAATATTAGATTTTATCTTCATTTTTCTATATACCCATTTTCCTCTTCCCACTCACTAATTAATCCACTTAAGGTATGCTTACTCCCATGTCCTGCATTACTGGTCTCTTATTTCCCCTTTGACTTATACCGATTCTCCAGAAACTACTCCTTTACTGAGAAAATTGACACAGACATGGCCTCAACACTAGACCTGGCCGGTAGAGAGCGGTCCTGAGTAGTTTCCTGTGGCTCGGATGGACACTCCCTAGAGTACTTCCTGAAGATCACCTGTAACCTATCTAGAGCCTCTAGGGAACCACTTGCCCATTGCTACTTCCACCAATACTTGTGCACATGCGCATGTACAAGGCATGCATTACCTGGCTTACATATCCCAGTCTGGAGTTTTTCAAGGCCACTATGAACTGCTGAAATTAATCTTTATTCATGACTTACTCCCAATGTTTTATAACTATTTCTACATTTTCCCCATCTAATGCCTTCATTTAGCCCTCAAAATAATATCTCCATAAAACATTAATTCTGGTTTCATTTACCAATGAAGAAACTTAAGATCAGAGAGATGACATCACCTTCCTAGAGTCTCATAGTCATAATCATCAGAATAGATTCAGAAATTCAGATCTGTCCATGCTAAATATCTGTCCCCTCCAACCCTTACCTATCAATTTGAGTAAGATCACATAGTGAATGCACACTGTTTAATACCCCAAGGTACAATGTCAATTTGTAATTTGAGAGAAAAAAATTCTAAAGATCTTGAATTTACTTTCAACCTGACATCTCTTCCTGGATGCCTTACAAGAATCTCAAACTCAAATGTTGTATACGGAAACTCAACATGTTCCCCAAATCTCTACCTCCCTCTCTCAAGCCAGTTCTCACTTCACTGCTCATGGCTGCTTTATTATTTAATGACACCATCACCTGCCTTATTATCTGAACCAGAATAATGAGTAGGATGCTTATTTTATTCCTTATTTTTATTGAGGTTTTGCAAATTTCATACAGTATAATTTGAGGGCATTTAGAACCCTACCCCTTTTATACATCTCCCCATTTTGTCTCTACCCAATTAGCTTAATATACTTTAAAATATATCAACTATAGAGTGTAATTTGTGTCCCCAAATGTCCTTCCGTGTGGGTCCATCCATTGGTTATCCTATCAAGAGTCCCATGCTTGAAACAGACTGCATCTGCCTCTCTCAGCAGCCACTCATTGCCAAAATTTTGTTAAATGGAGTCGGAGCTGCTTAGACACCTTCTCATATCTATGCTGAGATTTTCATTTGGTTTGAGTTTGCATGGGACTTGCCCACGATGTCATGATTGTAGTGAGGTCATATGAGTAACTGACCAGCAGTCTGGAAAACTCAGTTTCCTTGTGGTCATCCCCACTTCTTATAATCACCCTTCCATAATGATTTCTGAGCCTTGAGTGATGGAGGGCAGAAGTTTGATACAGGTGAACTATTTGGGGATATGCGGTACTCAGCCTCTTAATCTCTGCACATTCTCCAGTTGTACATTTCCGTGATAATCAACATCTGTTGCATAAGGAAACTTCTATGCTGTAAATTCAGAGATGTTTTCATCTATGGTTCTAACAGTAAGATTAAGATGCTTCTTATGCCTTTTTCTCTTCCTGAACAAACCCCCAGGAGTTCATGCCTGGTAACTTATTCCCATGATGCTTTGCTAAACACTGAACCAATCTCTATATTCCCATGGTCATTCTATAACTAACTCAAAATTTCATTAGGATTTGCCTTCATTTTGTGAGAACTCCTAAGTAAGCATTTACTTCAAGTCACATTTGTTTTTTATCCTTCTTCAATTAATTCAAATATTTAATATTGGAGCACCTCAGAGATTATCTTCGAACTATTTTGCTATCTTCATCTGCTTCCTTGTGATCTCATCCAGTTTCATATTATCAAATATCACCATTATTAAATCAACTTCACACTTTTCATCTCTAGATTGGACATCTCCCATAAACCACACACACACACACACACACACACACACACACACACACACACACACCACACACACACACACATCTAATTGCATCCTGAGCACTTTATTAGTTATTTTTCCTGTTGTTGTGGCAAAACATGAGACAAAAGCAACTTAAGGAATGACGAGCTTAATTTGACTCCTAATTTGATGGTACAACCCATCATGGGAAGGAAATCATGATGACAAGAGCAGCTATTTCAGTAGTGGAAGGAGAAAGGGGTGGCTAGTCACACTGTGCAGCAGTCAGGAACCAGAGACGAATGCTGGCTTTCTCCTTTTTTTCCTTCAGCCTACCCATATGCAATGTAGGGCTTCTTTCCTCAGGTAAACTTCTTTGGAAACACCCACAGGGACATGCTGAGAAGATATGTAACCTAAGTGATTCCAAACCTGGACAAGATGGAAGTTGCAATTAACCATCACGAGCACCTACACTTGGAGAGCTAGTAAACATCTTTTTTTAAATTTAATTTTTATTGATGCTTTGTGCATTTCATACATCATTTTCCAATTCAGATCAGGCATATTTCCCTATCCCTTCCCCCCCAACCCCACCCCATCCCAGATCATGCATTCTGTCATAACTGTCCTGCATCTTTCTCTCAGTTTTTTTTTCATTTTTTAGCTATAAGTGATAATCCATGAGTACAAGCATCCTTCGTGCAAAACCAATCTGCAGGCTGTTGTGCCCAAACCCCCACAGCCCCACCTTCCAGTGGAGGGTGACAGGTTGTTTGTTCAATCAAGTTTATCAAATGAGTGTCCAGACTACATCGCTGTAGTTTCACCATTCACCCCAATCGCAGCCTTTACATTCTACCACGCCCCCTCTTCCGCAGATTGTTCCCTAGGCTTAGAAAAGGGGCACAGGTGGATGAGAAGTAAAACTGTCCTCTCTCTCTGGAGCTGTTGACTTGGATTCTGGTCAATTCTGGCTGTTTCCTTTCATGGGCTGACAGTTTGTTCAGGAGTAACCTTTCGATCCTACTAATGAAGCACAAGCAATTAGATATATAGGTATTTAAGCAGCACTAATAGTTATGGTAGGTTACTTTGGCATAGACACATATGTTTGGATGATATGTTAATTCATGAATTACATTTTTACCCCCTGATAAATATAACAGGGTCTTACTGTGGCTTATGACATCTCCTAACCTGTAGAGGATGTAGGCTTGTGGCATCAGCCATGGGTTATTCCTCCAAGGAGAGAGCCAACAGCCAATTAGATTTGGGATATACAGGCACATGGCTGCCTCTGCTGCACAGTATTTCCAGGCAGGTGAAGTGTAGCTGGTGCTGATGGTGGAGTCTTGCTTGACTCAGGGAGACCCGTATTTGCTTTATTGGTTTAGTGGCCTTTGGGAACACTCTCTGGCATTCCAGAGGCCATCTGTACCCTTGCATGTGCGGTCTCAATACATCCCTCCCATGTTAACGTCAGGTCTTCGGCAGCAGGGTCTTATCGCCTCTCCTCCTGCAGGTATCCCAACTTAGGGGCAAGGAGCCCTTACCTTTTGTGGGGCCTTGGATCCCCTGGCCAACATCCCCCTGGTAGAACAATCCATTGCTGATGTCAGAGCTCCTGCATTAATATACTTTGCCTAAGTGCATAGCCCAAGGACTTTAGTATTATATTTGGTTCTGAACAGAGTATAATCCTTTTCACAGTTCTTATGTCTATTAGTCAATTAAAGAAGGCATTTTTACCGGTTTTATAAGAGATTACCTCTATAATAGTTGTCTCCAATTTACAGTTGGAAAATGACATCATCATCGTCATATTTCTCCTTGTTCTATGGGGGGGGAGGCAAGAAAGTCATATCAAAACCTTTGTTGCACCTAGAAGGTATAAGTTTCATTAGGACTCATTATAGATAGTTGTTACATGTAGGATCCACAGAAGGGTTCGATGTTTATGGCAATCTGAGGCTTTTCTTCCTTTCAGTGTTCAGACGGGTCAACCTTTCAGTTGCCACTTTTTGGTACATCCTACTCAATGCAAAGCTGTATCTTTTCTTTCTCAGCCATTAAGTTGGTGACATTTTGTCCTGTTGGAACAAACAAATCTTTTCCCGTAGTTAGTTTTAAGATTTGAATTGCAAGGTTTTTGACGAAAAGGTTTCATGTCTGTCTGTATCCCCCCGCTAGTAAACATCTTAAACTATACCCCATAAACAAAACTCCAGATGTTTCATAAATCTCAAGCCTGCTTCTATCTTATAATTTCCATAGTAGTAAGTAGAATCTCAATTCTGTTGTTCAAGGTTTGGTGGTCTTAGAACAGAGTAAACATGCTCTTGCCACAGGGTGCTGTCACTTACCATTTTCTACCTCTGAAATCTTCTACTAGCTACATATTAGATACACTCTCATTTCATTATGTTTTCTGCTTGTTTTGCATTCTAGGAGGGAGAACTTCCTGACTACTCATATACCAAAGAAGCTCTCTTCCATAACCCCACCACTTTATTTTTTCTCACACAATTTTACTCCCTAACAAATTGCTTGCTCATTTGTTTACGTTCTATCTCAGTCCTCTAGAATGTAAGCCTCATGAGGCTAAGGAATTTCTTTTGATTGATATATGGAAAGTACATAAAAAGAAGAAAGAAGTATTCAAAGAATCTTTACTATGTTTAATAGTGAAATATATAAACAAATGAATATCATATATAGAGAGAAGTAATTATAGATATTGTGTATTTTCAGGTTCCCAGTCTCTTATAAATGTTGTTTTTCTTCTGCCTGGACATGTCTTTCTCCTACCTGTGGAAATTTCCCTCATTCTCCTAAATTCCAGCTCAACTACTGTTCCTTCTACAAAGTGCCATCCAACTCCTCACATGGAAAAAAATTATTCGTTTTCTTTGATACTGCTCTTTCTCAAAAATATACAAAGTGCCATCCAACTCCTCACACCAAAACAGAATTATTCATCTTCTTTGTTACTGCTCTTTCTTAAAAATATACTTCTTAGCACTCATTACTTTCTGCCTTATGTTGAAGTATTATATACATGACTAAGCACTGAGTTATTTAAACCATGGGATTCCCTGAAGTGTCTATCATGGTGCCTAGAACATTGTTAAATTGAATGGAAGAAAACTAAATGCTTATTATCAAAGTAGACAACTCCAATTAAAGCTAATTAGCTTTGAGAATGGTAGTGTTACCAGCAACTCCACTAATGAACTCTAATTGCTCTTCCCAGACATGGACATTAGCTAATATTCAGCTTTTGGATATAAAAATGTATGGACCTCCTCATTGTTAAATGGTCTGTGAGGTGGTATTGCCTAAGTTATGGTAATGTTTCATGTATCCACTCCTCGTGAAAGTAAACACAAGCTCCAGAGGGACAATAGTAGGGAAAATGTCTTTCTTATTAGCTCTCCTCCAAGGGGAATACCTAGAAAAATGCAATCTCTCTCTATGTGCTGAAAGAGTAAGGGCAACATTGGTGCAGCATCACACTCTCACCACACCAGAGCTGCAGTTACTTCCATCATAAGAGTCTTCCCAAAGTAAACACATTTTCTAAAATATGAAATTTTGTTATTAAAGTGATCACTTAACTCCATTGGAACTGTGACTTCACAATGTGAGAGACCTAACAACCTATATAAACTGGAAGAATCATCTCTTTATCAATCTCAACAACTATTGAGTCTTTAAATTCTATTTATATACTAAAACCTAAATTTGTATCTCTTTCCCAGGCCTCAAATTCAAAGCTCCCACATCAACCTGTGTAATCAGTATTGATACGTGGATAAGTAATAGGAATTACAAACTTTAAAATCTCCCAAACAAAAAAATATCTCTTCCTGTCTTTCTTCAATTATGTTCTTTGTTCAGCAACTTGAACAGCAAATTCATATATATATATATATATATACCGCTACTTCTGTGAATGATAATAGTAATTATATAGGTATATATCATTTCATAACCACATGAGGCAATTTCTATCCATATCTAAACCCACTATACCCTTATCATTGTGCAAGACATGAGATATAATGTATTCCCGCTGGGTATTGCAATGCGTTACTATTTTTATGTTTATCAAATATGAAAATTTTCTAAAACATTTATTTGAGGCTAAGCAAACGATGAGATCTAGTATAGCTGGACTATAATTGAAAACCACTTTAATGTCCAGGACCAGCTAGTAGGTGAACAACTGGTAGCCATGATTGAAGCGAAGTCTTCCTTTGACTTCCAAGCTGTAGACTCTTATATATTTGCTTTTAAATGGGTTTAGTGTCCTTAGATATACAACTCTCTGGCGCATGTCCAAATTGTGATCATCTGATAATCATTCACCATTAATCTTAATCGGCTATTAAAGCTCATCTCTCGTGCGTCACAGCAAGTAAATTAACCCTATAGCTTGAATGTTCCAAAAGGACTTCAACATCCCTCTAAATGCGTTTTAGGAGATAGTTTTATAATACCTACACGAAGACCTTCATGCCTGCGCATGACTGTAATCAGCATAGAGTTAATATGGTTTAATTTTTCAATTGTCATATTTAATGCTACCATCTTACCATAGGGCCAACAACATCTGTGTCTCTAATTTATATTTACTCGCAAAAGTAAGAGCATGCCCATTTACACCGGAGCCGACAGCAATATTGTACTCGTGTTTAGTTCTTCAAGTACCCCAATTAGTATTTATACATAATTTGCTCACTGTCCATCATACAGCATTTAAAGCGTAGTGTTGCCATTCACGAATGCTGTTAAAGAGCAGGAAATCTAGTGTAAGAGGTGAAGGTTAAATAAATTTGTGTGATCACGTGTTCTACATGTAAATGCACCATACCAGGGTAATCACCTATTATCTCACATAGAGCCAATGAGTGACAATCCTCCTGGGAATATGAAAGAAGATAATTATACCCAAGAAGGTCTTGTGGAGACCTGGCTTAATCCAAATCAAACTCAAT
>VZQC01001057.1:351266-380569 GCA_009823505.1 Rhizomys pruinosus
GCCGACCGCTCTTGCAGAGGACCCGGGTTCGATCCCCAGCACCCACATGGCGGCTGAGAACCGTCTGAAACTCCAACTCCAGGAGAACTCCAGCTCCAGGGGAATCCGACGCCCAGTTCTGACCTCCGCGGCATTGCACGACACGGGTGCACAGACTTGCATGCAGACAATACATTCGTACACATACAGAAATAAATAAAAAAAAAATCAATGAATCTAAGAGCTGATTCTTTGAAAGGTTAAACAAGATAGACCATTGGCCCAGATAACTAAAAGAAAGAAAGAGCAAATCTAAATTAACAAAATCAGAGAAAAAAATGGGAAACATCACAATAGACACCAAAAAGTCCAGAACATTGTAAGGGACTACTTTAAAAAATCTATACTCCATTAAATTTGAAAACCTAAACTAAATCAATGAATTTCTAGAGTCATGGACACCACAAAAGTTATACCAAGAAGAGGTCAACAGCTTAAACAGACCCATAATGAAGAGGGAAATTGAAACAGTAATACAAACCTCCTGACTACAAAAAGCCCCGGCCCAGATGGTTTTATGGCAGAATTCTACCAGGCACTCAAAGCATATCTAGAGCCAGTACTGCTTAAACTATTCAAAAAGAAACAGAGGGAGAACTTCCAAACTCCTTCTAGGAAGCCAGCATCACTCGAATACCCAAACCAGGTAAAGATAAAACAAAGAAAGAAAACTATAGGCCAATAACAATTAAAATAAATGCAAAGATACTCAACTAAATAATTGAAAACCATATGCAGATGTATCAAAAAGATTATCCACCATGATCAGGTCGGCTTTATTCCAGAGATGCAGGGATGTTCAACATACACAAGACAATGAATGTTATAAAACATATAAATGGACTTGAAGACAAAATGCACATGGCCATATCAGTAGATGTAGAAAAGACCTTTGGCAAAAATCCAACACGCATTCATGCTAAAAATCCTAAAAGGAATAGGTCTGGAGGGAACATACCTCAATACCATTAAAGTTACATTCAACAAACCCACGGCCAACATCATTCTAAATGGAGAAAAACTGGAAGCATTCCCATTAAAATCAGGAACCAAATGGATGGAACTGGTGGTTGAAAAGCCAAAAGAATCCAGGGACTCCTTCCTCCCCCCAAAACCTGAGTGACCCTTGAGGACCAGATCCCCAACTGACCTTGAGAAAACAAAAACCTTGGCTAATCTGGGCTAACTCTGTGGCCTTAAACATCCAAAAGGAAAGTATAACCAGAAATAAATAAATCGTAAGTCCTGAGAAATTGTACTTCAGGTATAAAACTTGAGATCTTAGTAAAAGGACAAAAACTAAATAAAAAAACCCACAGTTGTTTTGCCTGTCTTACTGGCAAGTGCAGCTACCCTGTGGCTACCACTGCTTTTGTCATCCTTCGAAGACAAGAGAAGACACAGCTTTTCAACCTTCCAATATGGACTGAAGACTCATGTCTCTCCAAGAATCCTCAGAACTTTCAGTGGCAGATGGGGACTGCTGAGACATCCAACTTGTGGACTGAGCAACTACTGGGGTTTCTGCTTCTTCAGAGTATAGACTACCATTGTTGGACTACCCAGGCTGTATCATGGAGACCAGTACAAGAAGATCAAGACAGGATGCGGTGCCTATTGAATTTCATTTGGTGACCATGGGAAGGGAAAATCCCTGTGTGGAACACAAGGGCAGAACTGATGGTAGTTTGGGCTTGCCAAGGAGGAGACTTCAAACATGACATCTTTCAGTCTAATAAAAAAATCATAAGCTGAAGATGCTAAAACCTATGATATATGTGGCATGCATATGTGCATATTTTGGAGTGATGCATATTGGAAGGAATAACAACAACAACAACAACAGAAAAGACTGTGTCAAAGAACTGACTGAAGCGGTGAACTTCTGATTGAAATAGTAAACTGCTGCATTGAGAATTTTGAAAGAGACCGAGAAAAAGATGAAAAATATGTTTGGCAGAATGCATGAACTCTGGTGGGGTGGGGAGCAGGGAAGGGGGCATGTGTAATGTAATTTTGTATGAAATGCACAGAGCTTCAATGAAACATTAGCTTTGGAAAAACAAACCAGGAACCAGTCAGGATTGCCTTTACCTCCACTTCTGTTCAATATAGTGTTTGAAACTCTTGTTAGAGCAATAAGACAAGAGAAGCAAATTAAAGGAGGCCTAATTGGAAAAGAATAGATACAATTATTTCTATTTGCAGGTGATATGATATTACATTAAAGGAGGCCTAATTGGAAAAGAACAGATACAATTATTTCTATTTGCAGGTGATATGATATTACATATAAAACATCTAAAAAATTCCACCAGAAAACTACTATACATAATTAATATTTTCAGTAAATTAACATGTGACAAAACCAATTTGCAAAAATCAGCAGCATTTCTATATGCCAACAACAGGCAATCAGAAAAAGTGTGAAAGGAAACCCTCCTATTCACAATAACTTCGAAAAATAAAATACTTAGGAATAAACCTAACCAAAAACATTAACAGTCTCTACAATGAAAATTTTAAAACCTTAAAGAAATGGATAGAGGAAGACACTAGGAGATGGAAAAATCTACCATGCTAACTGATTGGTAGCATTAATTTTGTGAAAATTACCATCTTACCAAAACCAATCTATTGATTCAATGCAATTCCAATCAAAATACCCATAACATTATTCACAGAGCTAGAAAAAGTCATCCAAAAATTAATATGGAACCACAAATACTCTTCATATTCAAAACAATTTTGAGCAAAAAGAACAATGCAGGTGGGATCACCATACCAGATCTCAGGTTATATTACAGAGCTGTAGGTATAAAACAGCATAGTACTGGCATAAAAATAGACATGTAGATCAATGAAACACAATACAAGACCTAAACATGAGTATATGCAATTTCAGCCATCTGATATTTGACAAAGTTTCTAAGAACAAATAATGGAGGAAAGAGAGCATCTTCAACAAATGGTGCTGGCAGAACTGAATCACCACCTGTAGAAGAATGAAATTGTACCATTATCTTTCTCCCAGCACAAAAGTCAACCCCAAAGTGGATCCAAGACCCCAGTATAAAATCTGAAGCTTAGAAAGTGCTAGGAGAATACATAGACAGTACCCTCCAAGATATAGGCACAGAAAAAGACTGCCTTAATGGGACATCAGCTGCTCAGGTATTAAGGTCAACAATCAGTAAATGGGGCCTCATTAAACTATAAAGCTTCTGTACGGCAAAAGAAAGAGCCTAGGAAATGAAGAGAAAAACCCACCCAGTGGGAGAGAAATCTTTACCAGATACACATCCAACAGAGGATTAATATCCAGAATATGAAAAGAACTCAAAAACTGAAGTGGCAAGAAAATAAACAAACCAATAAAAAAATGGGCTACAGATCTGGACAGAGAATTTCGAAATGAAGAAACAAAAATGGTCGAGAAACACCTTAAAAAATGATCAACATTCTTAGTAATTAGAGAAATGCAGATAAAAACCAGTTTAAGATTTCATCTTGCTCCAGACATACTGGCTAAGTTCAAAACAATGAAGGATAGAAGATGCTGGCAAGAGTGTGGAGAAAGAAACACACATTCGGTGCTCGTGGGAATGCAGATTAGTGCAGCCACTGTGGAAGACAGTGGTGGGAAACTCTCAAAAACTAAAAATTAACCTACCAGGAGAGGTGAGGCATGCAGTCTTTAGCCTGGGTTGCATGGAGGCTGCTGCTGGGCCACAGCAGATGGCTGGGATGCAGGTACAGTCTGGCAGGCAGGCGGGCCAGCTGGGAGCAGAGACCCCTGGGAGGTGAGGCTTGCAGACTTTAGCCTGGGTAGCATAGAGGCTGCTGCTGGATCGCAGCAGAGAGTTGGGGCGCAGGTACAGGCCGGCGGGCAGGAAACAAAATCCATCTATATGCTATCTACAAGAAACCCAACTCACCCTAAGAATAGGCACCAACTAAAAGTGAAAGGATGGAAAAATATATTCCAAGCAAATGGTACCAAAAACAAAGCAGGAGTTGCTATTTTAATATCATACAAAATAGACTTTAAAGTAGAAGCAATTAGAAGAGACAAAGAGGGCCATTACATCCTTATCAAAGGGAAAAATTAACCATGAAGTCTTCACAATCGTGAATATATATGCACCAACCTCTGGTGCACCGATCTTTATAAATACAACTATATAGGCCCTTAAGGCACAGATTAACCCCGGGACACTCATAGTAGGGGACTTCAATACCCCATTCAGTCCTTTGGACAGATCAACCAGACAAAGAATAAACAGAGAGACATCTGAACTGAACAATAAAATACAGCAAATGGACCTCACAGACATCTTCCAAATATTCCACCCAAACACCAGAGAATATACTTTCTACTCAGCACCCCATGGAACATTCTCCAAAACTGACCACATATTTGGACACAGAAAAACACTGACAAATACAAAAAAAATTGAAATAATTTCATGCATTCTATCAGACCATAATGCAATAAAGGTCAATATCAACAACCATGACAATCCCTGTTACCTACAGGAACACATGGAGACTAAACAACACACTCCTGAATAATGAATGGGTCAAGGAGGAAATAAAGAGATAAAGGCATTCCTGTAACTAAATGACAATGACAGTACAACACAACAAAACCTATGGGACACTTTAAAAGCAGTCCTAAGAGGGAAGTTTATAACCCTGGGTGCCCACATTAAAAAAATAGAAAGAGCACAAATAAATGAGTTAGCACTGCAGCTAAAAACACTTGAAAGACAACAGCAAATGAACCCTAAATGCAACAGACAGGGAGAAATAACAAAAATCAGAGCAGAAATCAGTGAAATAGAAACAAAGAAAACAATACAAAAAAATAAACAAATCCAAAAGTTGGTTCTTTGAGAGAAAAAACAAGATAGACAGACCTCTAATCCAGTTAACCAAAAGAAAGAAAGAGCAACTCCAAATCAATAGAATTAGTAATGAAAGGGGATATATCACAACAGACAGTGAAAAGATCCAGACAGTCATATGGGAGTACTTCAAAAACTTATACTCTACCAAATTTGAAAACCTAAGAGAAATGGATTAATATCTGCAATCCAGGGAATCACCAAAGCTAAACAAATAAGAGGCTGAAAGCTTAAACTGACCCATAATATATGAAGAAATTGAAAATGTAATGAGACCTCCCAACTAAAAAAAGCCCAGGCCCAGATGGTTTCACAGCAGAATTCTACAAAACATTTAAAGAGGACTTACAACCATTATTACTCAAACTGTTCAGAAAGATACAAGAAAAGGGAAATCTCCCAAATTCCTTCTATGAAGCCAGCAAGGATGCAAGCAAAAAAGAGAACTACAGACCCATCTCATTAATGAACTCAGATGCAAAAATCCTCAACAAAATACTTTCAAACCACATACAGACCCACATTAAAAAGATCATCCACCATGATCAAGTTGGATTCATACCAGAGATGCAAGAATGGTTCAACATATGAAAATCAGTAAATATCATAAAACACATAAATGGACTGAAGGACAAAAAACACACAATCATCTCAATTGATTCAGCAAAAGCCTTCGACAAAATATAGCATCTCTTCATGACTAAAGTACTAGAGGGAATTGGACTGGAAGGATCATTCCTCAACATAATCAAAGTCATATAAAAAAAAACCTACAACCAGCATCATCCTAAATGGAGAAAAATTAGAAGGATTCCCCACAAAGGTAGGAACCCGGGAAGGCTGCCCCTTGTCACCACTCCCCTTCAATATAGTGCTTGAAACACTGGCTAGGGCAATAAGGCAAGAAAAGGAAATCAAAGGAATACTAATTGGAAGTAAAACTATCCCTTTTTGCAGATGATATGACAGTTTACCTAAGGGATGCTAAAAACTCTACCAGAAAATTCCTGGAAATGATTAGGAGTTTCAATAAAGTGGCAGGTTACAATATTAACATAGAAAAATCAGTAGCCTTTCTCTTTTTTTAATTTTGATTTTCATATATTTTATTGATGCTTTGTGTATTTCATACAACATTTTCCAATTCAGTTCAGGCATATATACCCTTCCCTTCCCCCCACCCCGCCCCTACCCATCCCAGATCATGCATTCTGCCGTAAGTTTTCTGCATCTTTCTCTGCTTTTTTGTTTTGTTTTGTTTTCTTTTTTTTAACAATAAGTGATAATTTGTGAGTACAAGCATCCTTCATGTAAAACCAATTTGCAAGCAGTTGTGCCCAAACCCACACAGCCCATGGGTCCCACCATCCACCAGGGGGGGCTTGTATGTTCAATCAAGTTGATCAAATGAGTGTCCAGTCTATATTGTTGTAGTTTCACCATTAACCCCAATCGAAGCCCTTACATTCTACCACATCCCCTCTTCAGCAGATTGTTCCCTAGGCTTAGAAAAATCAGTAGCCTTTCTTTAGACCAACAACAAGCAACTGAAGAAGGAATACAAGGAGACCTTCCCAATCACAGTAGCCTCAAAAACAATAAAATACTTAGAAATAAACCTAACCGAAGAAACCAAAGATATCTACAACAAAAATTATAAACTCCTGAAGAAGGAGATTGAAGACGACATCAGAAGATGGAAAGACCTCCCATGCTCATGGATTGGAAAAATTAATATAGTAAAAATGTCCATTCTACCTGAATTAATATATCAATTCAATGCAATTCTAATTCAAATCCCTAGGATATTCTTCATGGGCTTGGAAAAACATTCTTAAATTCATGTGGAACAACAAAAAACCCTGAATAGCCAAAGCAACTCTGAGTGAAAACAGCAATACAGGGGGAATTTCTATACCAGACATCAAATTATACTACAGGGCTATAGTCATAAAAACAGCATGGTACTGGCAGAAAAACAGACCTGTAGACCAATGGAACAAATCTGAAGATCCAAACTTGAACACATACAATTTTAGCCACCTTATATTTGACAAGGGCGTCAAAAAACTCAATGGAGGAAAGAGAGCATCTTCAGCAAAAGGTGCTGGCAAAACAGGATCACCACTTATAGAAGAATAAAATTAAATCCCTACCTCTCACCCTGCACAAAAATAAACTCCAAATGGATCAAAGACCTCAATTTGAAACCCCAAACCCTGAAGGTGTTAGATGAAAAAGTTGGCAGCAACTTACAAGACATAGGTGTAGGAAGAGACTTTCTAAATCAGACTGCACAGGAAATTAGGTCAACAACTGACAAGTGGGACCTTATTAAACTCAAAAGGTTTGTAGACCAAAAGAAACAATCAGGAAAGTGAAGAGAAAACCCACAGAGTGGGAAGAAACCTTCACTGCTGATTCTTCTGAAAGAGCATTAACTTCCAGAATATATAAACTACCCAAAAAACAAAGGATCAAGACAACAAATGACTCACTCAAAAGATGGAGTAAAGAGCTGAGCAGAGAATTCACAAGTGAGGAAATGGAGATGGCTGAGAAACATCTTAAAAAGTGTTCAACATTGCTAATAATTAAGGAAATGCAAATTAAAACCACTTTAAGATATCATCTCACCCTGATAAGTTTGGCTAGGATCAAGAAAACAAATGATACCAAATGCTGGAGAGGGTGTGGGGAAAGGGGAACACTCATCCACTGCTGGTGGGAATGCAAACTTGTACAACCACTATGGAAAGCAGTATGGAGAACCCTTAAAAGACTCAAAATGAGCCTACCACCTGATTCAGCCATACCACTTCTGGGTATATATCCATCAGACACTTCCTACAGCAGAGATACATGTACAGCCATGTTCATTGCAGCTCTCTTCACAATAGTGAAGAGCTGGAACCAACCCAGATGCCCCTGAACTGATGAGTGGATACAGAAAATGTGGTACATGTACACAATGGAATACTATGCAGAGGTAAAGGAAGATGACATCATGAAATTTGCAGGTAAATGGATGGAACTAGAAGATTTTATGCTAAGTGAAGTAACACAGGAAAACAAAAGATGAATGGCATCCCTCATCTGTGGATGCTAGTACCAAGTACCTAGGTGTAAGACAAAATGAGTGACATTAATATTATATTCCTCAGGATCTAAAGACAACTGTGCTTTTGTATTGGGAATCCCTACACAGGTTCTAGAGCTGACCTAACACGTATTTTCAGACCTTGGACTTTTGGTATATGATGAAGGGTATGTGTGCATCTTTTAGAGTAATATGGGATTAAAATGGAAAGAAGTGAATCAAGAAATATGCTATGGAAATAACATACAGTTTGTTTCCAACAGATACAATGTTAATATAGGTGCAATGTAACAGGCTGGTGCAACTTAGCCTTTCTGGGTGCTTAACGACCATACCTAAAGTCCCTACCAATTTGGCCCAGGGACCTGGGGCACAGCTTTGTTCCTTGCCCTCAGAGGTCAACCAAGTCTTAGGGGTTTATATGTGGGGGCATCTCTTGAAAAGTCCTGCAGAGGTGGATCACAATTCTTACTGTTCAGGGAGGTCTTGGAGAGCCACTAAGGGGACTTCAGCCAGTGTCCAGTCCATAAAGAGGAAAGTCTGCTCATCCTTCAGAAAAGGAAGCCTGGTCTAGCAAGACCTGATTTTGTCCTTATGTGGCTGGAAATGGTGAATGAGGAGCTGAAAGAAACAAAGGATCCCCACCCCCCCTCAAAAAAACCCTGAGAGAACCCTGAGGACCAGATCCTCAACAAAACAAAACCTTGGTTAATCCTGGCTATCTGTATAGACTTAATCATCCAGAAGGAAAGTACAACCAGAAATAAATAATCTATAAGACCAGAGAAACTGTAATGCCGACACAAAACTTGAGATCTTAGTAAAGACAAAAAGAAAAAAAAAAAAAAAAGAGAGCACCATTGTTTGGCCTGTCTTCAGTTCTTATAGGTCGGTGCATATGCTCTGTGGATGCCACTGCTTTTGGCACTCCTCAAAGACATGAGATACAGCTTTTTTACTTTGTAGCCTTCCAAAGTGGACTGAGGACTGCTGAGATACCCAGATTGTGAACTAAGCAGCTAATGGGAATTCAGCCTCCTCAGAATATGGACTGCCATTGTAGGATTACCTTGGCAGTATCATGGAGGCCAATGCAGGGTGATCAAGACAGGACACGTGCTTACTGGACTTCATTTGGGGGCATAATATTCAAAGCAGAAGCACGTCAGTACGGGTTTCCTTCTGCGTAAGGGTTTTTTTTTTTTTTTTTTTTGTAGTGTAATGTCTTAATCATACTCTACCATCAAATATTTTAGGAATATCTTTAATGTTTAGATAGTATATTAGCAGCATGCAATAATTACATCATAAGTTCTCAAGCAGAGGCAGTCTATTGCAAGGACCTTCTTTGCTACCAGCTATCATAGGCTGTTTAAAGTTAGAAAACTGGCTGGGCTTGGTGGCACACACCTTTAATCCTAGCACTTGGGAGGCAGAGGCAGGCAGATCATTGTGAGTTCAAGGCCAGCCTGGTTTACAGAGTGGGTTCCAGGACACCTGGAGCTACAGGGAGACCCTGTCTCTAAAAGACAAAAAAAGTTGGAAAACTGAAAAGCACCACTGAATAATGTAGAAATGCACTTTGCTCAGTAATACTTGAGTTGTTGCAATATTAGATTATCCATTTGGTTGTTACAGAAAATCCTTAACTGTGATTGATGGTTGTTGCTGTAATAGCATATTGCCTGTATTTCTACCTCTAGTAATGGGCTTTATGTGCTAGATTTCAATATCCTTGAGCCTGGGCAAGTGCACAAGCCTTTTTAAAAAGAAACATGGTTTACTTGCACAAAACTTATCAGATTTGAAAGATCTTTAATGCCCTTGAAATGGTTTTTGTGGGTGTGAAACAAAAGGTGAGAATTTGAACTGTTCCCTTATTATAGTATTGAAATTAAGTCTACTTAATTTATCCAATCATGTTCATGCCCTGATTTTATAAACTTGTGTTTACCAATAAACATTGTGATAAAAAATGAACCTACCATATGACCCAGTTATACCATTCCTTGACATACACCCAAACGACTCATCATACTGTAAAGATAACTGTGCATCCATATTTGTTGCTGCTCTCTTCATAATAGCAAAGAAGTGGAAACAATCTAAATGTCCCACAACCAATGAATGGATGATGAAACTGTGGTACATATAAACAATGGAGTTCTACTAAGCACTAAGAAAAAATTCAATTACGAGATTTGCAGGTAAATGGATGGAACTAGAGAATGTTATTCTGAGTGAAGGCACACAAAGGCAGAAAACCAGGTGATATATGTTCTCCCTCATTTGTGGATTGTAGCACCAGTCCCCTTATGTGAGTGTATATCCTGATGTAACACCAGGAACCAGGATAATGGAAAGGATACATGGAGGTAAAGCAGAAGAAAGAACTCAAAAGCAGGGGATAATAAGGAACAGATGTCACTAGGGGGAAGGTACGGAAAGTGGAGAAGGGGGGAGGGATAGTCATACTGGAGGGCATGATGAGGAATGACAGAACTCAGGAGAAGGGAATGTGGGAATAATGGGATTACAGGGCTAGGGAAGGAGGAAGAATGTGGGAAGGAAAGAAGAATGAACAGAGGTGATTGGAAATTGTGTTGCTAAGGAGTCCCGGGGTAATGTGATGCCCCCAAGTCCACATGAGATATTCATATACACTGTCTGAACATTAGTGCATGGGTATACCTGGGCTCTGTATGTAAGGAACACAGTGCCAGACAGGAGACACCTTCCTTTGAGTGGTTTGTGAGAGTGATCCTAGAAACTCTCAAAATAACAGGCTATCACCAAAACTCATGATTATTTACCATATATAGAAAATAAGACTCTAGCCAGATGTGGTAGTGCATGCCTTTAATCCTAGCACTTGGGAGGCAGGGGCAGGTGGATCTTTGTGAGTTCAAGGCCAGCCTGGTCTACAGAGTGACTTCCAGGACAGCTGGGACTACAAGGAGACCCTGTCTAGAAAAGACAAAAAAAAAAAAAAAGAAAAAGAAAAAATACTCCAATGCTCAAGACAGGACATACTTCAGAAACAGGAGTTGGAGTCATGGAGCAGGAACTGACCTGGAAGCCTTCTACCTGAAGTTTAACACTCATAATGCTAAATAAATCCACACTGCTAAAGGAGAAAAATCAATCAATGGTCCAACCCATCTCTAAAGCCTAATAACCATAATGACCTGCAGAGCAAACTACCTTTGTTGGTGCAGTAGTGGCAATTTTGTGGGAGCTAATCAACAGCTACATATTTGGACTAAAAATCCTATCAAGGGGAATGAACTTATGGGTAAACTCAGTCAAGTGCACATGACTGGAGAGGACTTAGATCCTACAGAAAACCCTATCTCTGTGATAGCTCTTAACAAATGAAATTTCTTACTATATGCTTAATATGGAATCTTATATTTACAGACAAGCATAATGTACACAACTCATCAAAGAAGCTCCTCTTTACAACAGATGGAGGGTACTGAGGAATCCCACAACCAGTCAGACACAGAAAATACACATCTGAAAGATGCCCAATCCCAAGAGACACATCTACAGTTGAGCCTCTACACCTGAGACATGTGGAACATTATGGAATGAGGGACACAGAGAAAGTGAGGGCATCCCTCAATTCTCACCAGTAAAGCTTTCTTGCACAATAGAGTGCAATGAACACAGAAAGCCACAATTGACCAAGTTTCAAAGAATGGGAGCCTCCAGAGTGTGTGTCCCTGGATAAGACTCCTATATTAAATCTCACACACCCACAGCTCAGGGATCATAGCACAAGAGGGGACAGAAAGACTAAGAGCCAGGGCTGATTCATGAACGTAGGGAAGCAGAGGCTTTCAGACTCCTGGAAGCTTGCACTTGTGAACTTGTGTGATAATCACAACTGATCAGGCACAGGACTGATGCCAACTCAGACAAGTTCCCAGAGTGGAGCAAGAGAAATAGGTGATGGGCTGGCCCTGCAGTTATTGCTACTGGAGACAGATTGCTGCTGGGCGAGAAAGTGTATGCCTTACTTAAAATTTCTAGATGTGCTGACTAAACTCCAGTGGATGAATTTGCACTGTAGGACAATCTGGGTTCAAAACCTTGAATGGATAAGAATTAATACGGTTGGTGTTATAATGCATGAGTTCTGATGAAGGATTGGCGGCATTGAGTGGTGGCCCTAAATTTGAGTAGGAGACATCGTATGAAATATATGAATGCATAATAAAAAATTTAAAATTTCTTTAATGCATATATAATATTGATTTTTGTGTACTTCATACAAAACATCTTAATTATCTTTATACCTCATCCCTTCCCTCATCCCCACTCACCCATCGCCTCTCCCACCAGGTTTCATTCATTCTGACATATATGTTAAGTCTCATTGAGTCAAGTTTGTGTACCCAGATGTCCTTCAGTTAGCCTATCAAGGGTCTCTCAAAGAAGTTCAACTCTCGCTCACCCCACAGTAATCAGCTTCCAATTATTTTTCAACTAAGTTTAGGGTCTGTTGCCCATTTCCCCAGTTCTATGCTGGGTTTTTGTCTTAGTGAGTTTGCATGAGTCTTGTGTATACTGACACCATTGTTGTAAGTTCATATGACCAAATTCCCAGAATCCTGGAAGACTCAGTTTCCTTATGATCATGCACAAACTTTGACTCTTGCAATCTTTCTGTTTTTTCCTCCAAAAAGTTCCCTGAATAATGGGTGGGTAAGGTTTAATGTAGTTCTATCCATGGACACATACTAATTGGTACCATATAATTCTCTTTTCTCTCTTCTCTCTCTCTCTCTCTCTCTCTCTGTATATATGTATAGTATATATTTATATATATAATATATATAAATATATATTATATATTTATATAATAATAAATATAAATATAAATAATATATAATATATATTATTTAATATATAAATATATAATATATATGTATATATTTATATATATAAATATATATATGTGTGTGTGTGTGTGTGTGTGTGTGTGTGTGTGTGTAAAGAAAGATGACATCATGGAATTTTCAGGTAAATGGATGGAACAACAAGCTGTTATGCTAAGTGAAGTAACACATTCCCAGAAAAACAAATGATGTATGGTGTCCCTCATTTGTGGATCCTAGCACCAAATCCTTATTTCTAAGGCAAACTGAGTAATTTTTTTATTTTTAGTAAATATGTGATGCTACTATAAAAATTACGATAAAACATACATCAATTTGATATGTAATTTAGAAATGTAAAGTAATATTTCTTTTTACCTGCATGCAACTCTAGTGTTAAAATGTGAACCCCTAAGCATGTTTTGGACTTAACCTATAGTTTATTTTCAGATGTCATAATTTTGGTATATGTGTGGACTGTATATATTCATATTTTGGAGCAATATAAAATAAAAGGGAACAACAGCAACAAAGAGACTGGTTCAAAGAACTGACCAAAACAGTAAAATTCTGCTCAAAACAGTAAACTCCCCTGGAACTCCCAGCTTGGACTCCAGCACCAGTTCAGAGTCAGTGAGGTTCTTGTGAGGCAAGGCGGACTCCCCTTGTCCCTGGGGGGTGGAACTCCTAGCTCAGAATCCAGAAACCTGCCCAGAGTCAGTGAGGTTACGGCAAGTCACGGCGTCCTTGGAGGGCACACCATCCACCCCGGAACTCCCTGCTAGGATTCCAGACACCTTCCCAGAGTCAGTGAGGTTCCAGAGAGGCAAGGCAGACCTGCTTTGACCCTTGAGGGCCTACTGGCATGCAGGCCAAAGTAGCAACCCAACCCAATGCTTCCCCCCCACGTCATATTGGTGGAGCTCTGGTGCAGAGGGCATAACAGGTGGAACATTGGTGATTATAGTCAGTGCAGCCAATATTGAGGTCCCAAAATTCAAAGAAACAAATAGACAAATTCACATGCCAAAGACACAAAGGAAAAACAACATGGGAAAAGCTCATAATAAATCCACACCAAACTCTACCAACCCTACAGAAGATCCTTACAATGAGTTCTCCGAGGAAAGAATCCAAGACACTGACCTTAGAAGAACAACTGTAGATCCATCCAAAGAAATCAGAGAACTAAGGGAAGAGAATGAAAAACTCAGGAAGGACCTAGAAGGAGATAATGACAAACGGTGGAAAGAAATATGGGGAGAGATTGAAAACGTCAAGAAGGACGTAGAGGGAAAAAAATCACAAACTCTGGAAGGAAGTCTAAATACTGAAAAGATCCCAGGGTGAAATGAAAAAAGAAAATGACCAACGAACCAAGGAGCTACAAGATGAGAAAGGCTCCAGAGGGAAGTGGAAAATCTAAAGAAAGCACAGGATGAAATGAAAAAGGATATTGAACATTCATACAGCCACCAAGAAAGGATGGGAAAAAGCCTGAGAAGCAGAATGGAAGAAGCAGAAAAAAGAAAGAATATCAGACCTGCAGGATAATACAGAGCAACTAGAAAGCTCAAGTAAAGATTTAAAAAAATACACAAGAGTAGAACAACCAGGAAATGTGGGACACTATGAAAAGACCAAACCTCCACATCATAGGGAGGGAGAGGAGTTCCAAGACAACACTATTGACCAGATCTTCAACAGGATAATAGAAGAAAATTTCCCCAAACTGAAAAAATACAACCCCATACAAATATAAAAAGCACATAGAATACCAAATAGGAACAGAAAAGAAACTCCCCATGCCATATAATTGTTAAAACATTAGATGGTAAAAACAAAGACAAAATACTGAAAGCCACAAGAGAAAATCAACAAGTTACATATACGGGGAAACCCATCAGAATCACAGCTGATTTCTCAGCCCAAACGATCAAAGCTAGAAGAACGTGGACCAAAGTATTCCCTGTGCTAAATGACTTTAGATGCCAACCCAAACTACTATATCCAGCAAAAATGTCAATTATAGTTGAAAGAGAAAGAAAAATCTTTCATGACATAAATAAAATGAAAGAGTAGATGTCTAAGAAACCAACACTTCAGAAAATCCTCAAACCAATCCAAAGAACAGAGGAAAAAATCAACTATCCCTAAGCAATTAAAGAGAGAAAGCCACAAAAACGTAACAGAGTACATATAAACCTAGACCAAGAATGCAAACAAAAAATAAGGTAAAAGGAAGCAACACACATCTCTCAATAATAACCATAAATACTAATGGTCTAAACTCCCCAATCAAAAGCCATAGACTGGGAGAATGGTTAGGAAACTGAACCCTTCCATATGCTGTCTACAAGAAACCCATCTCACCATCAAGGACAGACACCACCTTAGAGTGAAAGGATGGAAAAAATATTCCAAGCAAATGGTACCAAGAAACAAGTTGGAGTGGCTATTCTAATATCAGACAAAATAGATCTCAAAGTAAAATTAATCAGAAGAGACAAAGAGGCCCATTACATCCTTGTCAAAGGAACAATGAACCATGAAGACTTCACAATCCTAAATGCCTATGCACCAAACTCTGGTGCACCTAACATTATAAACACAACTCTGCAGGCCCTCAAGACACAGATTAATCCTACCACACTAATAGGGAGACTTCAACACCCCACTGAGCCCCTTGGATAGATTAACAGGACAAAAAATAGAAAGACATCAGAACTGAACAATACAATACACCAAATGGACCTCACAGACATCTACAGAATATGACACCAAAATACCAGAGAATATACTTTCTACTCAGCACCTCACAGAACATTCTCCAAAATAGACCACATACTAGGGCACAAAAAGAGCCTCAATAAATACAAAAGGATAGAAATTATACCATGCATTGTATCAGACCACAGTGTAATGAACCCCAGAATAAGTCCAACTAGCTACAAGAACACATGGAGACTAAACAACACAATCCTGAACAATGAATGAGTCAGAGAAGAAATAAATAGGCCTATATTTGCTTTATTGGTTTAGTGGCCTTTGGTAACACTCTCTGGTATTCCAGAGACCAATTATACACTTGCAAGTGCAGTCTCAATACATCTTTCCCATGCTTACATCAGGTCTTCGACAGCAGGGCCTTATCGCCTCTCTTGCAGGTATCCCAGTTTACAGGCAAGAAGCATTTACCTATTGGGAGGGCAGCAGTGGCAGCCATATGCCCATATATCCCAAAACTAATTGGCTATTTGTTCTCTCCTTGGAGGAATAATCCATGGCTGATGCCACAATCTTACATCCTCTAGTGTTTAGGAGATGTTATAAGCCACAATAAGACTCTGTCATATTTTACAGAAAAAAATGTAATTCATAGATTAACATACCATCTAAATATCTGTGTCTATACCAAAGTAACCTACCATATCAATTAGTACTGTTGAAATACCTATATATCTAATTGCCTTTGCTTCATTAGTAGGATTGAAAGGTTATTCCTGGACAAACTGTCAGCCCATGAAAGGAAACAGCCAGAATTGACCAGAGTCCAATATGACAGCTCCAGAGAAAGTAGAATGTTTTGCTTCTCATCCACCCGTGCCCCTTTTCTAAGGCTAGGGAACAATCTGTGGAAGAGGGGGCATGGTATAACGTAAGGGCTATGATTGGGATGAATGGTAAAACTACAGCAATATAGACTGGACACTTATTTGATCAACTTGATTGAACATACAAGCCCCCCAGCTGGATGGTGGGACCCTTGAGCTGTGTGGGTTTGGGCACAACTGCTTGCAAATTGGTTTTACATGAAGGATGCTTGTACTCATAAATTATTACTTATTGTTTAAAATGAAAGAAAAAGTAATAGAAAAGAAAAAAGAAAATAAAGATGAAATAAAAGTATGCATGGACTGAACGAAAAAGACAATACAACAAAACCAAACCTGGTAGGGATACTTTAAAAGCAGTATTGGAGAGGAATTTTATACCCTAAGTGCCCAATCAAAAAAAAAAAAACACAGAAAGGGAACAAAGTAAATGAGCTAACCTACAGCTCAAAACAACTTGAGTGTGACAAACAAAGACCACTAAAACCCCAACGACAGGAAGAAATACAAAAATCAGAGCAGAAATCAATGAAATAGAAACACAGAAATCTACAATGGAAAATCAATGAATCCAAAAGCTGGTTCTTTGGAAAATTTCATACAAATGACAGAACGTCTAGATCAGTTAATCAAAAAAAAAAAAAAAAAAAAAAACAAAAGAGATAGAGCAACTCCAAATCAATAGTATTTGGGATGAAAAGAGAAACACCACAACAGACAAACAAAAGATCTAGTCAATCATACGGAAATATTTCAAAAATCTATACTCCACTAAATTTGAAAACCTAAGAGAAATGGATGAATATCTGAAATCCTGAGAACCAACAAAGCTTAACCTAGAAGAGATTGACAGTTTAAACAGACCCATAATATTTGAGGAAATTGAAGATGTAATTACAAAACCTCCCAACTTAAAAAAAAACTGTCCAGATGGTTTCATGGCAGAATTATATAAAACATTTAAAGAGGTCCTACAATCATTGCTACTCAAACTGTTTAGAAGGGTAAAAACAGAAGGAATTCTCCCAAACTCTTTCTATGAAGCCAGCATCACTCTAATACCAAAACCAGGCAAAGATGCAAGTAAAAAAGAAAGCTATAGACCCATTTCACTAATGAATAGAGATGCAAAATTTCTCAAAAAAATACTTGCAAATCAATACAGACCCACATCAACAAGATCCTCCATTATGATCAAGCTGGATTCATACCAGAGATGCAGGGATGGTTCAACATACATAAATCAATAAATATCATAAAACACATAAATGGACTGAAAGACAAAAACTGCACAATCATCTCAATTGATGCAGAAAAAGCCCTTGACAATATCCAGCATCCTTTCATGTTTAAAGTCCTAGAGGGAATAGGACTGAAAGGAACATTCCTCAACATGATCAAAGCTATATATAGCAAACCCACTGCCAACATCATCCTAAATGGAGAAAAATTGGAACCATTTCCCTTAAAGGCGGGAACCCAGTAAGGCTGCTCCCTATCACCACTCCTCTTCAACACAGTGCTTGAAACACTTGCTAGGGCAATAAGACAAGAGAAGGAAATTAATGGAGTACTAATCAGAAAAGAAGAAGTTAAGCTATCCCTTTTTGCAGATGGTATGATAGTTTACATAAGGGATGCTGAAAACTCCACCAGAAAACTTCTAGAAATCATTAAGAGTTTTACTAAAGTGTCAGGCTACAAAATTAACCTAGCAAAATCAGTAGCCTTTCTTTACACCAACAATAAACAAGTGGAGAAGGAATATAAGAAGAACTTCCCACTCACAATAGCCTAAAAATAATAAGATACCTGGGAACAAACCTTACCATAGATACCAAAGACCAACACATTGCATGCCATAAATATGTATAATTATTTTGTCAAATAAAACATTTTAACAAAATATTTTAAGTTCAAATGCAAATTAATGAGAAATATTTTTTAATCTTCACATTGTCCTTTATTGAATAACAATCAAAATTACTTGAGATCAACTGTTAAACTAACAGAATAAAGAATTCAAGTGTGGATAAATGATAAATGTCATTGAGATAACATGATAAGAGCTTAAAAGACAAGTAAATTCAAGGCCAGAGATACAACTCTATTCAGAAAATGGGAATTATAAAGACATCTCAAGAACTATTTTTTGTTCCTAAGATCAAACAAACAAACAAACAAGGAAGCAAACAATCAAAAAAAATCCCAAATGACAACAAATTCTGGCATGTGTGTGGGGAAGGGGAAATATGTATTCACTTCTGGTCAAAATGCAGAAGGGTGCAGCCACTACAAAAATCACTATGTCAGTGTGATGATTCTTCAAAAAAATAGAAATCAATCTATCACACTCCTGTGCACAAACCCAATGACATGTGTGTGCATCTGTGTGTGTGTGTACAAAGATAAATATTCATATGCTGATCTATGTTCACTGCTGCTCTCTTTATAATAACAAGGAAACGGAAACAACCTAGATGCCATCAACTGAATATTATTTAGCTGTTAAAAAACAAAACTATGAAACTAGCAGCAAATAGATGGAACTACAATTAAACATCCTAAGTGAGGTAATCCAGACACAGAAAGACATACATTGCATGTTCTTTCTCATAAGTGAATAATAGCTTTGAATTTTCAGATATGTGTGGTTCTCTTGGAGAATCCATAGACATCAGGAAACCATAGACATCAGGAATCCATAGACATCAGGAAAGGAATGAGAGGGCTTTCTAAGGGAGGAAAGTTTGAATGGAATGATATAACTCGGGAAAGGAGAATAATGGGAAAATAAAGAAACTAGAATGTTAAATGGGGTGGGGAATGAGAAAGCAGTGTAGAAGAGGGAGCATGAGGAGGGATAACTAACACTAAATGCCTTTTTAAGAAGCCACATTGAAGCCCATTACTGTAGAACCTTCCTAAAATATGTACACATACATGTATAAAATAGTTTAAATGAAGTTACCCTATAACAGGGTATGCCTCTAACAGACACCATAAGCTAGCTAAAAACAAATGCCAGAAATGAATTACCTCCTTTGGAATTGTTGACCAGGACATGTCCGATAGGAAGTCACATATTACTGCCTGTTGTCATCGATATTGATAACCCTACAGAATATGACAGTAAGACACTATTACTGAAGACACTGGAGTCAAGAGAATATGGATAAATCAAGCTGGTACTGACTTTATCCCTACTGGCTAGCTTTCATAGCGCTGTAAGGCAATACACATGCTACCAGAAGAGAAAAATCAATGTAGATAACCATCAGTCTTACCCAGCTGTGAATTTTGTGAGCTACAGTACTGAGTGACCTGGCAAGAAATGCCACATATGCAGTAGAACCACAAATGTTAATGGAGTGACAAATTACTTTACCATTGGATGAAGACCTACTCCACAAGATGAAACCCATACTTGACACCATTCTAGAGGCAAGAAACTGATAGACCCTTGAGGAACTTATTATGAGACCCACAATTGGTCAACATGCAGAGAATAAAAGACTGGAGAGTGCTTAACCCTAAAAGGGATATCGATATTACAATCCCTCCTCAAAGGCTCAGGGATCATGACTAAGAGGAATGAAAATCATTATAAACGTCAGAGGCAGTGAATGATCACAAGGAAAGAGTATTTTTGGACCCAACAAGGCAGTTACACATGTGAATTCAGAGAATTTGTGAAAACATGCATAACACTTGTGCAAGTTCAAGACAGACAAAAATCCCAGCATGGCCTGGGGATGTGGGCATGATGTCCCATCCCTAGCTGAGGAGCTATTGGCAACTGATAGCTGCTTGGAGAGGGAGAGTTTGTTTCCTTTAAGCACATGACAATGTTCCAGGAGATAGAACCACACCAAAGAGTATTTGGGCAACACAAATTGGACTTGATAGACTTATAAAAGAAAAAGAGAATATTAAGTTGGGTAGATAGGTAGTTGGCAGTGAATCTAAAAGGAGATGGACATGGGGGATGAATATGATCAAAATACATTATATGAAATACTCAGAGATTTAATCAAATATTATTAAAAATAATTAAACCTTCTACGGTTGGAAATTTTCAAGGTTGTCTCATAAATATTTCATAACTCCCAGCTAGTAGTCCTAATGAAAGTAAATCCAGAGATCTCCTGAGCCCAGCGGCAGGAAGAGGGGAAGACAGGTAGGAACTGGGTGCCTTGGCGAGCTGATTGCTGATCGTTTGGTCCTGCTGTCTTTGGTTTGATTGGCCTTTGTGGCTGTGAGGTTGGAGTTATCCCCCCAGCTGGGATTAAAGGTGTGGTCTTTGGCCTGATTAGTTCTAGTGGCTGTGGGGGTGGAGTTATCCTCCCAGCCGGTATTAAAGGCACGCTTGTGTGACTCTTGAGATTTGAGATCTCTTGAGCCCAGCGGCAGGAAGAGGGGAAGACAGGTAGGAACTGGGTGCCTTGGCGAGCTGATTGCTGATCGTTTGGTCCTGCTGTCTTTGGTTTGATTGGCCTTTGTGGCTGTGAGGTTGGAGTTATCCCCCCAGCTGGGATTAAAGGTGTGGTCTTTGGCTTGATTAGATCTAGTGGCTGTGGGGGCGGAGTTATCCTCCCAGCCGGTATTAAAGGCACGCTTGTGTGACTCTTGAGATTTGAGATCTCTTGAGCCCAGCGGCAGGAAGAGGGGAAGACAGGTAGGAACTGGGTGCCTTGGCGAGCTGATTGCTGATCGTTTGGTCCTGCTGTCTTTGGTTTGATTGGCCTTTGTGGCTGTGAGGTTGGAGTTATCCCCCCAGCTGGGATTAAAGGTGTGGTCTTTGGCTTGATTAGATCTAGTGGCTGTGGGGGCGGAGTTATCCTCCCAGCCGGTATTAAAGGCACGCTTGTGTGACTCTTGAGATTTGAGATCTCTTGAGCCCAGCGGCAGGAAGAGGGGAAGACAGGTAGGAACTGGGTGCCTTGGCGAGCTGATTGCTGATCGTTTGGTCCTGCTGTCTTTGGTTTGATTGGCCTTTGTGGCTGTGAGGTTGGAGTTATCCCCCCAGCTGGGATTAAAGGTGTGGTCTTTGGCTTGATTAGATCTAGTGGCTGTGGGGGCGGAGTTATCCTCCCAGCCGGTATTAAAGGCACGCTTGTGTGACTCTTGAGATTTGAGATCTCTTGAGCCCAGCGGCAGGAAGAGGGGAAGACAGGTAGGAACTGGGTGCCTTGGCGAGCTGATTGCTGATCGTTTGGTCCTGCTGTCTTTGGTTTGATTGGCCTTTGTGGCTGTGAGGTTGGAGTTATCCCCCCAGCTGGGATTAAAGGTGTGGTCTTTGGCTTGATTAGATCTAGTGGCTGTGGGGGCGGAGTTATCCTCCCAGCCGGTATTAAAGGCACGCTTGTGTGACTCTTGAGATTTGAGATCTCTTGAGCCCAGCGGCAGGAAGAGGGGAAGACAGGTAGGAACTGGGTGCCTTGGCGAGCTGATTGCTGATCGTTTGGTCCTGCTGTCTTTGGTTTGATTGGCCTTTGTGGCTGTGAGGTTGGAGTTATCCCCCCAGCTGGGATTAAAGGTGTGGTCTTTGGCTTGATTAGATCTAGTGGCTGTGGGGGCGGAGTTATCCTCCCAGCCGGTATTAAAGGCACGCTTGTGTGACTCTTGAGATTTGAGATCTCTTGAGCCCAGCGGCAGGAAGAGGGGAAGACAGGTAGGAACTGGGTGCCTTGGCGAGCTGATTGCTGATCGTTTGGTCCTGCTGTCTTTGGTTTGATTGGCCTTTGTGGCTGTGAGGTTGGAGTTATCCCCCCAGCTGGGATTAAAGGTGTGGTCTTTGGCTTGATTAGATCTAGTGGCTGTGGGGGCGGAGTTATCCTCCCAGCCGGTATTAAAGGCACGCTTGTGTGACTCTTGAGATTTGAGATCTCTTGAGCCCAGCGGCAGGAAGAGGGGAAGACAGGTAGGAACTGGGTGCCTTGGCGAGCTGATTGCTGATCGTTTGGTCCTGCTGTCTTTGGTTTGATTGGCCTTTGTGGCTGTGAGGTTGGAGTTATCCCCCCAGCTGGGATTAAAGGTGTGGTCTTTGGCTTGATTAGATCTAGTGGCTGTGGGGGCGGAGTTATCCTCCCAGCCGGTATTAAAGGCACGCTTGTGTGACTCTTGAGATTTGAGATCTCTTGAGCCCAGCGGCAGGAAGAGGGGAAGACAGGTAGGAACTGGGTGCCTTGGCGAGCTGATTGCTGATCGTTTGGTCCTGCTGTCTTTGGTTTGATTGGCCTTTGTGGCTGTGAGGTTGGAGTTATCCCCCCAGCTGGGATTAAAGGTGTGGTCTTTGGCTTGATTAGATCTAGTGGCTGTGGGGGCGGAGTTATCCTCCCAGCCGGTATTAAAGGCACGCTTGTGTGACTCTTGAGATTTGAGATCTCTTGAGCCCAGCGGCAGGAAGAGGGGAAGACAGGTAGGAACTGGGTGCCTTGGCGAGCTGATTGCTGATCGTTTGGTCCTGCTGTCTTTGGTTTGATTGGCCTTTGTGGCTGTGAGGTTGGAGTTATCCCCCCAGCTGGGATTAAAGGTGTGGTCTTTGGCTTGATTAGATCTAGTGGCTGTGGGGGCGGAGTTATCCTCCCAGCCGGTATTAAAGGCACGCTTGTGTGACTCTTGAGATTTGAGATCTCTTGAGCCCAGCGGCAGGAAGAGGGGAAGACAGGTAGGAACTGGGTGCCTTGGCGAGCTGATTGCTGATCGTTTGGTCCTGCTGTCTTTGGTTTGATTGGCCTTTGTGGCTGTGAGGTTGGAGTTATCCCCCCAGCTGGGATTAAAGGTGTGGTCTTTGGCTTGATTAGATCTAGTGGCTGTGGGGGCGGAGTTATCCTCCCAGCCGGTATTAAAGGCACGCTTGTGTGACTCTTGAGATTTGAGATCTCTTGAGCCCAGCGGCAGGAAGAGGGGAAGACAGGTAGGAACTGGGTGCCTTGGCGAGCTGATTGCTGATCGTTTGGTCCTGCTGTCTTTGGTTTGATTGGCCTTTGTGGCTGTGAGGTTGGAGTTATCCCCCCAGCTGGGATTAAAGGTGTGGTCTTTGGCTTGATTAGATCTAGTGGCTGTGGGGGCGGAGTTATCCTCCCAGCCGGTATTAAAGGCACGCTTGTGTGACTCTTGAGATTTGAGATCTCTTGAGCCCAGCGGCAGGAAGAGGGGAAGACAGGTAGGAACTGGGTGCCTTGGCGAGCTGATTGCTGATCGTTTGGTCCTGCTGTCTTTGGTTTGATTGGCCTTTGTGGCTGTGAGGTTGGAGTTATCCCCCCAGCTGGGATTAAAGGTGTGGTCTTTGGCTTGATTAGATCTAGTGGCTGTGGGGGCGGAGTTATCCTCCCAGCCGGTATTAAAGGCACGCTTGTGTGACTCTTGAGATTTGAGATCTCTTGAGCCCAGCGGCAGGAAGAGGGGAAGACAGGTAGGAACTGGGTGCCTTGGCGAGCTGATTGCTGATCGTTTGGTCCTGCTGTCTTTGGTTTGATTGGCCTTTGTGGCTGTGAGGTTGGAGTTATCCCCCCAGCTGGGATTAAAGGTGTGGTCTTTGGCTTGATTAGATCTAGTGGCTGTGGGGGCGGAGTTATCCTCCCAGCCGGTATTAAAGGCACGCTTGTGTGACTCTTGAGATTTGAGATCTCTTGAGCCCAGCGGCAGGAAGAGGGGAAGACAGGTAGGAACTGGGTGCCTTGGCGAGCTGATTGCTGATCGTTTGGTCCTGCTGTCTTTGGTTTGATTGGCCTTTGTGGCTGTGAGGTTGGAGTTATCCCCCCAGCTGGGATTAAAGGTGTGGTCTTTGGCTTGATTAGATCTAGTGGCTGTGGGGGCGGAGTTATCCTCCCAGCCGGTATTAAAGGCACGCTTGTGTGACTCTTGAGATTTGAGATCTCTTGAGCCCAGCGGCAGGAAGAGGGGAAGACAGGTAGGAACTGGGTGCCTTGGCGAGCTGATTGCTGATCGTTTGGTCCTGCTGTCTTTGGTTTGATTGGCCTTTGTGGCTGTGAGGTTGGAGTTATCCCCCCAGCTGGGATTAAAGGTGTGGTCTTTGGCTTGATTAGATCTAGTGGCTGTGGGGGCGGAGTTATCCTCCCAGCCGGTATTAAAGGCACGCTTGTGTGACTCTTGAGATTTGAGATCTCTTGAGCCCAGCGGCAGGAAGAGGGGAAGACAGGTAGGAACTGGGTGCCTTGGCGAGCTGATTGCTGATCGTTTGGTCCTGCTGTCTTTGGTTTGATTGGCCTTTGTGGCTGTGAGGTTGGAGTTATCCCCCCAGCTGGGATTAAAGGTGTGGTCTTTGGCTTGATTAGATCTAGTGGCTGTGGGGGCGGAGTTATCCTCCCAGCCGGTATTAAAGGCACGCTTGTGTGACTCTTGAGATTTGAGATCTCTTGAGCCCAGCGGCAGGAAGAGGGGAAGACAGGTAGGAACTGGGTGCCTTGGCGAGCTGATTGCTGATCGTTTGGTCCTGCTGTCTTTGGTTTGATTGGCCTTTGTGGCTGTGAGGTTGGAGTTATCCCCCCAGCTGGGATTAAAGGTGTGGTCTTTGGCTTGATTAGATCTAGTGGCTGTGGGGGCGGAGTTATCCTCCCAGCCGGTATTAAAGGCACGCTTGTGTGACTCTTGAGATTTGAGATCTCTTGAGCCCAGCGGCAGGAAGAGGGGAAGACAGGTAGGAACTGGGTGCCTTGGCGAGCTGATTGCTGATCGTTTGGTCCTGCTGTCTTTGGTTTGATTGGCCTTTGTGGCTGTGAGGTTGGAGTTATCCCCCCAGCTGGGATTAAAGGTGTGGTCTTTGGCTTGATTAGATCTAGTGGCTGTGGGGGCGGAGTTATCCTCCCAGCCGGTATTAAAGGCACGCTTGTGTGACTCTTGAGATTTGAGATCTCTTGAGCCCAGCGGCAGGAAGAGGGGAAGACAGGTAGGAACTGGGTGCCTTGGCGAGCTGATTGCTGATCGTTTGGTCCTGCTGTCTTTGGTTTGATTGGCCTTTGTGGCTGTGAGGTTGGAGTTATCCCCCCAGCTGGGATTAAAGGTGTGGTCTTTGGCTTGATTAGATCTAGTGGCTGTGGGGGCGGAGTTATCCTCCCAGCCGGTATTAAAGGCACGCTTGTGTGACTCTTGAGATTTGAGATCTCTTGAGCCCAGCGGCAGGAAGAGGGGAAGACAGGTAGGAACTGGGTGCCTTGGCGAGCTGATTGCTGATCGTTTGGTCCTGCTGTCTTTGGTTTGATTGGCCTTTGTGGCTGTGAGGTTGGAGTTATCCCCCCAGCTGGGATTAAAGGTGTGGTCTTTGGCTTGATTAGATCTAGTGGCTGTGGGGGCGGAGTTATCCTCCCAGCCGGTATTAAAGGCACGCTTGTGTGACTCTTGAGATTTGAGATCTCTTGAGCCCAGCGGCAGGAAGAGGGGAAGACAGGTAGGAACTGGGTGCCTTGGCGAGCTGATTGCTGATCGTTTGGTCCTGCTGTCTTTGGTTTGATTGGCCTTTGTGGCTGTGAGGTTGGAGTTATCCCCCCAGCTGGGATTAAAGGTGTGGTCTTTGGCTTGATTAGATCTAGTGGCTGTGGGGGCGGAGTTATCCTCCCAGCCGGTATTAAAGGCACGCTTGTGTGACTCTTGAGATTTGAGATCTCTTGAGCCCAGCGGCAGGAAGAGGGGAAGACAGGTAGGAACTGGGTGCCTTGGCGAGCTGATTGCTGATCGTTTGGTCCTGCTGTCTTTGGTTTGATTGGCCTTTGTGGCTGTGAGGTTGGAGTTATCCCCCCAGCTGGGATTAAAGGTGTGGTCTTTGGCTTGATTAGATCTAGTGGCTGTGGGGGCGGAGTTATCCTCCCAGCCGGTATTAAAGGCACGCTTGTGTGACTCTTGAGATTTGAGATCTCTTGAGCCCAGCGGCAGGAAGAGGGGAAGACAGGTAGGAACTGGGTGCCTTGGCGAGCTGATTGCTGATCGTTTGGTCCTGCTGTCTTTGGTTTGATTGGCCTNAAAAAAAAAAAAAAAAAGTAAATCCAGTCTGCAAAATCCTACAGGAACTACTAAATACTGTGCTAATTTTTCAGAACTGGGATAGTTGAGTACAAACATTCCTTTTAGCAGAGAGGACAGACTGACATACTTGACTTTTTACCAATGTTTCCAGTGTATATTTTATAACTTTTGGAGCTGATGAAACTAGAATATTTTCCAGGTCTTTATTAGAGTCAATTACACTGATGTTATTGATGAAGTAGTTTAATTTGGGATCAAATAATTTCCAGGATATGATGGCCTTATTGACCTACAGTGTACTAAAGAAGAGTTAAAAATAGACATATCTCAAAACCACGAATTTAGGGCAAAGAATCCATCCAATAATTGAAAAATAGAACAGAAAAGATACTTTTTAATTTTTTTTGTCTTTTTAAGACAGGGCCTCCCTGTACCCCAGCTGTCCTGGACCTCACTCTGTAGATCAGGCTGGCCTTGAACTCACAGAGATCCGCCTGCCTCTGCCTCCCAAGTGCTAGGATTAAAGGCATGCACCACCAAAGCTACATTGATTCCATCTCATTCTGTTTAGAATAACTATCATCAGGAAAGCATACAACAACAAATGCTGACAAGGATTTAGGGGCTGGAAAAGAAATCTTATTCACTGCAGGTAAGAATGTAAATTGAATCAGTCACTCTAAGACTTTAAGCATGAAGGGATGCCTGATTTTGTCCGAAGCTTTTTCTACATCAATTGAGATGATTACGTGTTTTATTATATTTATTGATTTACGTATGTTGAACCATCCCTGCATCTCTGGTATGAATCCAACCTGGTCATGATGGATGATCTTTTTGATGTGGGTCTGTATGCGATTTGCAAGAATTTTGTTGAGAATTTTTGCATCTGTGTTCATCAATGATATGGGTCTACAGTTTTCTTTCTTGTTTGTGTCTTTTCCTGGTTTCAGAATAAGAGTGATGCTGGCTTCATAGAAGGAATTTGGGATATTTCCTTCTGTCTGCATCCTGCTGAAAAGTTTGAGTAGTAATGGTTGTAAGACCTCTTTAAATGTGTTATAGAATTCTGCTGTGAAGCCATCTGGGCCTGGGCTTTTTATAGTTGGGAGGATTTTTATTACATCTTCAATTTCCTCAAATGTTATGGGTCTGTTTAAGTTGTCAATCTCTTCTTGGTTAAGCTTTGGTGAACCCCAGAATTTCAGATATTCATCCATTTCTCTTAGGTTTACAAATCCCAATCAAAATCCCCATGAGCTTTTTCACAGACTTAGAAAAAAAATCCTTAAATTCATATGGAAAAACAAAAGACCCCAAATAACTAAAATAACCCTGAGTGAAAAGTGCAATACTGGGGGGATTACATTACCAGAATTCAACCTATATTACAGGGCTATAGTCATAAAGAGAGCCTGGTACTGGAAAAAAAATAGAACCATTGACCAATGGAACAAAATTGAAGATCCAAACTTGAGCTCATATAACTTCAGCCACCTCATATTTGACAAAGGGGCCAAAAAAGCTCAATGGAGGAAAGATACCATCTTCAGAAAATGGTGTTGGCAAAATTGGATCACCATTTGTAGAAGAACAAAATTAAACTCCTACCTCTCACCCTGTACAAAAATCAACTCCAAGTGGATCAAAGATCTCAATGTGAAGCCTGAAACCCTGAAAGTAATAAAAGAAAAAGTTGGCAACAACCTACAAGACATAAGTATAGGAGGAGACTTTCTAAACCAGACAGCAGCCACACGGGAAGTAAGGTCAACAGTTGGCAAGTGGGACCTCATAAAACTCAAAAGCTTCTGTACAGCAAAAGAAATAATCAAGGAGGTGAAGAGAAAACCTACAGAGTGGGAAAAAATCATTACCAGTGACACATCTGACAGAGCATTAATGTCAAGAATATATAAACTACTCAACAAAGAGTAGTAAGAAGTAAGAACAACAAAGAAGAAGACAAATGACCTACTCAAAAGATAGAGTAAAGAGCTGAACAGAGTCTTCACCAGTAAGGAATTAAAGATGGCTAAGAACCATCTTAAAAAGTGTTCATCATCATTAATAATTAAGGAAATGCAAATTAAAACCACTCTCAGATATCATCTCACTCCAGTACGGCTAGCTAAGATCAAGAAAACAAAAGACAACAGAGCCTGGAGGGGTTGTGGGGAAAGGGGAACACTCATCCACTGCTGGTGGGAATGTAAACTTGTACAACCACTATGGAAAGCAGTGTGGAGAACCCTAAAAGACTCAGAATGAGCTTACCACCTGTGGTGGTTTGAATGAGTGTCCCCCATAGGCTGTAAGTATTCAGACATTTGTCTCCAGTTGGTGGTACTGTTTTTGGAGGTCTTAGAAGGTGTGGCTGTGCTAGAGGAAGTACGTTATGGGGGCAGGCTTAGTGAGTTTAACAAGCCTCGTGGTCTCCAGTCGCCCGCTCTCCGCTTCCTGTGCTCATTGCGAGATGTGACCCTCGGCTTGCTGCTCCAGCTCCAGCCGCCATGCCTCCCACAACAATGGACTCTAATTCCCTGGAACCGTCAATCGTAAGCTCAAATAAACTCCTCCTTTTATAAGTTCCTTGGTCATGGTGTTTTATCACAGCAACAGAAAAGTGACTAATACACCACCTGACCCAATCATACCACTCCTGGGTATATACCCCAAAGACTCATCCTACTGCAAAGATATATGCAAATCCATGTTTATTGCAGCTCTCTTCACAATAGCAAAGAGCTGGAACCAACCCATATGCCCCTCA
>VZQC01001057.1:396913-434351 GCA_009823505.1 Rhizomys pruinosus
AACAACAACAACAACAGAAAATACTGCATCAAAGAACTGACTGAAACAGTGAACTTCTGCTCAAAACAGTCAACGTCCCCATGGAAAATATTGAGAAAGACTAAGAGATGGAAAGCATGTTTGGCAGAATGCACGAGCTCTGACGGGGTGGGGGAATGAGCGGGAACACGGGTCTAGATTTGTTAAAAATAAATAAATAAATACATTAAAAAATTATTAATTGGAGGAGACAGGAAGAAAGAGCTCCAGAGAGAGTGATACCAGAACATTGGCATTATCAAAGGGGAAAAGAAAAAAACTGAGGTTACTCTAACTGGGAAGAAAGAGGGAGACCTCTTCAGAGAGAGAGAGAGAGAGAGAGAGAGAGAGAGAGAGAGAGAGAGAGAGAGAGGAAAGGAAGATAAGAAATGCTTAGGTGGCATAAAAAATCAAAGGAAAATGTATTATTCCATAAGCCTACTGAAAAACATACATATAATATGCATTTCAGTGCCTGTGTAGATCAGATGGCTACATAACAAAAATCACAGCACCAAACAAAGGAAACTTCCTTTCAAGTTGTTGGTCAGGGTAGTCCAAGGAACTCCCAAAATAACTTTGACTGCCTCCCAGAACCTGAAAACACAATGTACTTTAGATAAATGACTTGGAGCAGTTGAGCTGGAACTGACCTAGAAGCCTCCTTGCCAAAGACTAGCTCTTATATTATCAGAAAGTATTATGTAAGCTGCAATTAATGGTCCTACCAAGCTGTAAAGCCTACTAAACACAACAATTACCTGCCTGACAAGTTATCTCTTTTGGTACAATAATGGCACTTCTGTCTTGGGAATAATCAACAGCTGTCTAGTTAGACTTAAGGCCCATTCAATAGGAGGGAATTCATCCATGGTACTGTAAACACAATCAAGTGAGCATGGTTGGAGTGATCATATACCCTAGAGAACCTAATTCTGTTTCTTTCCTAGACCAAGAAAATTTCCTCTTATATTCTACATATTTATCCTTATATTTACAGACAAGTGTGCCTGTCACTAATCATCAAAGAAGCTTCTTTTTGCAATAGTAGGAGATTATCACAGATTTCCACAACTGTTCCACAACTGTTCAAAATGCAAAGAACTGTGAGGTAAGCAGCCCTAAGCAATGACACATCTACAACACAACCTCTACACTTAAGGGTACAGCGTGGAAGAAAACAGCAGAAACATTGCTAAGAGCTGGAAGGAAAAGACACCTGGTGTTAGTTAATATATTCTAGACATGATAGGGAAGCCTTACCAATGAAATTGTCCTAGTATGGTAGCCTAACAAGGTCCATACAATGACAGAACAACTTGACATAACAATGTGAATGAAATGCTCGATGAAATTCTCACACCAAATTCAGAAGAGGAACAAAAAAAATATATCTGAAGAGATCTAGTTGGGGCACACACAAGTGTTGTCTGCTCCAAAAAGTGGTGTTATAAAATCATATGTTGTTGGCATGAAAATAAAAAGGTGATTTCCAGACTCCAGTGAATATGTAAGTAGTAAGGTAATAAAAGGATCATGTATAAATTATTTAACACAAAGTTTAGATGATAAAATAAAGGTAGTTTATTTACTGACCTATTACTCTGTGTTAAATCCCAAGTTATCGCCTGAGAAGAGAAGAAAAATATAGACCTACCTGTTTTATCACAAAATGTATTTGGGCTAGCTAATGGACATGCCTTTATGAAGATGCAATAATTAAGATAGTTTGCCAAGATTGACTAAAGCACTAATAGAAGAGATTATCTAGACTAGAAACAGACTCATACTTATAAAGACATCTTATGACAACAGTGATTGCAGCAGAAAACAGTCTTCTTCATTATAGAAAGCTGTCTATTGACCACCCATTAAGCATAAATACTACACATTTCTCATATCATATAAAACGTCAAGCAATGCAACTTTTAAAGGAAAATAGTATAGAATTTATCATGACCATGTGCTTGGTAAAGTCATCTTTAAATGAAACACAAAAGGTCTTAACCAAAAAAAGAAAATTTTGATAAACTCCATTACATTAAAATTAAGAATCCCCATGCATGAAAAGAAGTGCATATAAACATTCAGCAGGAAACAACTTACTTACTCCTTCTAAGTTATCCATTAATAAAAACCTTTGATTTGTAGTTAGAGATCAGTTATCAAATTTCCCTCCATAACCTAACTTTTCTGTTTATTTTCATTTTTGCATGTGTGCTGTTTGCTCTCACTTTCACATTTAAGGCCATTAAATTTGATTTAGTATTGCCAAAAATGTGATTTGTTTTCACATTATGAAATTTTTTTCTTATGCAGCAGATGGTGATTAACAAAGATACCCACAATTAGCCAATGTGTGGAGAACAAGAGGCTGCAGAATACTTATGCCTGAATAGGACGCCTACTTCGAACCTCTGCCTCCAAAGGCTCAGGGATCATCGTGGAAGAGGACACAGAAAGATTATAAGAGCCAGAGAGAGTGGATGGCTCCAAGGCAACAGACTCTTCCAGACAGCTGCTCTTTTACTCGTATGAACTCAAGCAATGATGACAACATGCACAAGTCCTGTGCAAGCTCAAACCAGAGACAATCCCAGCATATACATGGGGAAGCAGAAAAAAAATCCCAGCTCAGCTTATTAAACTTTTGGCAATTTATGGGTGCTGGGAGGGGGAAAGACAGAATCTTTCAGGGATAGACTGCTGCTGGGCACAGTACATGTATCCACATTTAAGGACATTTTGGAACACAAATCACACTCCATAGGCTCATTTTATACACACACACACACACACACACACACACACACATTCCAGGTACCAAGTGGGGTATAGCTGTGTGTGAGTTGTTAGTCAAGGAGGACCAGAAGCCACCAAAACTATACAAACAGTGGCCAGGGCTTTTGGTTCCCAGCAAAAACTGTAATGTAACATCTATCCATTTAGCCATGCAGTAGTTCTTCATGTAGTAACTGAAGGGAGGAATCTGAAGACAGATAGTGGAGGAACTGGCCTGTGCTCAGTTCCTCCTTGGGCCTGTGCTCAGCCCCCATTCTTTTTTTTTTTCACTTTTTATGTGTATCTGAATGTAGGTAGGTGCACCCGTGTCCTGCAATGCTGCGGAGGCCAGAAGAGGGCATCCGATTCCCCTGGAACTGGAGTTAAAGATGGTTCATAGCCACCATGTGGGTGCTGGGAACCGAACCCCAGCCCTCTGCAGGAGTAGTCAGTGCTCCCAACTGCTGAGCCATCCAGTCCCCAGCCCCCATTCTTACACAACCCAGGACCACCCCAGTGGGCTTGGAACACCCACAACACTTAACAATCAAGAAACTCCCTCATAAACATGCCTAAAAGCTAATTCAATAAAAAATTCCCTAATTGAGGTTCCCTCTTCTCAGTGTTCCAAGATGACAACCAAAGTCAAGCACAACATATATTTTATAACAGATTTAAACACCCAAGCATCTAGCAACAGTGGAATTGAATGATAATTTTAATGATAATTTATTCATTCTATGAAAATTCCATACATGTATACAATGTATCATGATCATTTTCTCCCCTGCACCTCATCCTAGATCTCCCCAATGCATATCCCTCCCAACTTCGGACACCATCCTCTGTGACATGGGCAAAGTACAAATAGCCATTCACCCAAGGAAAACTGATTCTCACTTCTCCAGCAGCCATGAATTACCAATAGCTCCTCAGATAAAAGCACAGCCTCTGGATCTCTCTCTTATCCATGCTGGATTTTTTTATTGTTGTTTGAGAACTTCGTACGTGAATATAATTTTTTTTTATTAAATCCAAATCCCATTTATGTCCCCAACATTTCCCATATCCACATTATTTCTCCTCCCAAGTTCCAGGGCTCTGGTTTATAAACCCACTGAGTCTACTCAGTGTGATCTGTATGTGCATAGTTTTAGCACCATCCACTAAAGAATGGATAGCCTCTCAGGAACCCCATGCCTCAAGAAAACTTACACTCTACTCCCTCATCAGCCACTAATTGCCTTTAGCTCCTCAACTCAAGGTGGAAGTTCATGAACCCCTACTCCAACAGGCTGATATTTTGTATGCAGGTCTTGTGCATGCAGTCATAGACACAGTGAGTTTATGTATGTAACAACATTGTCACATGATTTCCATGCAAATGTCTACTACCTCCAGCTTTTACAATCTTCCCACTCTATAAGCATTGTGGGAAGGGAGGGTATTTAGAGGTCCTATCTAGAGTTGAGTACTCCATGGTGTCTTATTCTCTTTAGGATGACCAGCTGAAGGTCTCTGTATCAATCATCTTTTACTATAGAAAAAGTTTTTGTGAGACGAATGGTATCTCTCATCTGTGGATGCTAGCACCAAGTATCTAGTTGTAAGGCAAACTGAGCTACATTAATGTTATATTCCTTGTGATCTGAAAATAACTGTGCTCTTATATTGTGAATTACTAGACAGGTTCTATAACTAACCTACCATTTATTTTCACACTTTGGATTTTTTGTATTTGATGGTGGGCATGTATACATATTTTAGAGTAACATAAAATTAAAATGGAAAAATACTAATCAAGGAAATATGAAAAAAAACTTTTATGATGAAAGTTGAGAGATATACTAATCCATGGGCGTTAGGGGGCAGTTCTGTGCTATTTCCATTTAGCAGAAAAATAGTGCTAGATTCTCTCTCTGGGCCTGTGGCCTAGCCAGCCCCTAGTTCTTTTTCCAGTTAATGGTGCAAAGCATTGGTTCTGTTTTATGAAGAGGTCTTTAAATCTAATCAGAAAGTAGGAGTTTATTGCCATATCATTTGTACCACTACTGCACAATTGGGCATATCTGACCAGGCCAGTTGTTATTGTAGCTGCTCATGTAAACAAGCTGTGATTAATTGTTGATTATCCCCTTCCTCCAGTAGCATATGTAGAGTTAATGAAAGATACTGAGCAAGGAGGAAGCTTCCAGGACAGTACCTCCTTTACTTCTCCACATTTTATGACTCAAGTATGTGTTGGCTGTAGTAATCAAGTTCTGGAGCATAAGAAACAGCAATGGAAATAATCTGTAATGGCTGGGGACATCACTGACCAAAAAGTAGAAAAGTGGTAACCCATATTTTACTAGCTTATGCTGTCTGTGAGAGGCATTGTCTCCCTTGTTATAGGGTAATGTCATTTAAAATCTTTCTTTTTCTTGATCTCTCATCTATCTATCTATCTATTTATCAACCAATTGATCAATTGATAGATAGATACATAGATAGATACATTATAGGAAGATTATACAGTGTTAGGTTTCCATATGATATTTCCAAAGGTCTCTGAGACCCTCTGAAAGTCACTCTTCTCCCCTGCCTCCCATGCCCCACTACACTTAAGTCTTCCTGCTCCATTAATCCTCTTTACCCCTTCATACTACCTATATTCTATCCTTTGAAATACCCCTTCTATGGTTCTTTCCTAGTTTTCAGTGGGTACTTCAATCTGAACATACATAACTAAAGATTCAAAACTGTGATTCACATATAAAAAAGAACATGCAGCATATGTCTTTCTGGACCTGAGTTACTTCACTTGGAAGAATTATTTCCACCTCCATCTATTTACCTGTAAATTTCTTAATTTCATTTTTTACAGCTGAATAATATTCCATTATATATGTACCACATCTTTCTCACCCATTCATTAGCTGATGGATATTTAGGCTGTTTTCATTTTCTTACTATTGTGACTAGAGCAGAAATGAACATGGATGAGCAAGCACCTATGTAAGAATATACAGATTCCTTTGGATATGTTCCCAGGTAAGGTTTGCCTGGATGATGTAGCTTTTTTTTTAATTTATTTTTATTGATGCTTTGTGTATTTCGTACATCATTTTCCAATTCAGTTCAGGCATATATCCCCTTCCCTTCCCCCCCACCCCACCCCTACCCATCGCAGATCGTGCATTCTGCCGTAAGTTTTCTGCATCTTTCTCTGCTTTTTTGTTTTGTTTTGTTTTCATTTTTTTTAACAATAGGTGATAATTTGTGAGTACAAGCATCCTTCATGTAAAACCAATTTGCAAGCAGTTGTGCCCAAACCCACACAGCTCATGGGTCCCACCATCCTGAAAGGGGGGGCTTGTATGTTCAATCAAGTTGATCAAATGAGTGTCCAGTCTATATTGTTGTAGTTTCACCATTAACCCCAATCGAAGCCCTTACATTCTACCACGCCCCCTCTTCCGAAGATTGTTCCCTAGGCTTAGAAAAGGGGCACAGGTGGATGAGAAGCAAAACACTCCACTTTCTCTGGAGCTGATGTCTTGGTCTCTAGTCAGCAGTGGCAGCCATATGTCTGTATATCCCAAATCTAATTGGCTATTGGCTCTCTCCTTGGAGGAATAACCCATGGCTGATGTCACAAGCTTACATCCTCTAATGGTTAGGAGATGTTATAAACCACACGAAGACCCTGCCATACTTGACAGAAGAAAATGTAGATAATGAATTGACATACCATCCAAACATCTGTGTCTATACCAAAGTAACCTACCATAACAATTAGTACTGTTTAAATACCCATATATCTAATTGTGTGTGCTTCATTAGTAATATTGAAAGGCTATATATTATACTGTTTAAATACCTAAATATCTAATTGCATGTGCTTCATTAGTAGGATCGAAAGGTTAAGCCTGGACAAGCTGGCAGCCCATGAAAGAAAACAGCCAGAACTGACTGGATGATGTAGCTTTGAGGAATCTCCATACTGATTTAAAAAGTGGCTGCACCAGGTTGTGCTCCCACCAGCACTAAATAAGTGATTCCCCTCTCCCTATATCCATGCTAACATTTTGTCTTTTTTTCTGGTCATTTTGAGACTGGGTCTCCCTTTAGTCCCAGCTGTCCTGGAGCTCACTATGTGGAATAGGCTAGCCTTGAACTCACAGAGATCTGCCTTTCTCTGCCTCCCAAGTACTGGGATTAAAAGCATGCACTACCATGCCTGGCTCATTTTTGTCTTTTAAAAATTTTTGTCATTGTGACAGGGGTGAGATGAAGCCACTTCATACTTGACAAGGGGACCAAGAATATTCAATGGAGGAAAGACAGCATCTTCAGCAAATGGTGCTGGCAAAACTGGATCACCACTTCTGGAAGGATAAAGTTGAACCCCTACCTTTCACCATGTACAAAAATCAACTCCAAACAGATCAAAGACCTCAATGTGAAACGAGAAACTCTGAACTCTAAAAACGATAAAAGAAAACGTCAGCAGTAACCTACAAATTATGGGAATAGGAAAAGACTTTCTAAATCAGACAGCAGCTGTGTAGGAAACAAGGTCAACAATAGACAAGTGAGACCTCATTAAACTCAAAAGCTTCTGTACACTGAAAGAAACAATCAAAGAAGTGAAGAGAAAACTCACAGAGTGGGAGGGAAACTTCACCAGTGATACATCTGACAGAGGCTTAACATCCAGAAGATATAAATTACTCAAAAAACAAAGGACCAAGAAAGCAAATGACTGCATCAAAAGATAAAGAGCTGAACAGAGACTTCACAAATGAAGAAGTGAAGATGGCCGAGAAACATCTCAGAAAGTGTTCAATGCCGCTAATAATTAAGGAAATGCAAATTAAAACCAGCTTAAGATTTCATCTTACGCTGGTAAAATTGGCTAAGATTAGGAAAACAAATGACAACAAATGCTGGAGAGGTTGTGGGGAAAGGGAAACACTCATCCACTGCTGGCAGGAATGCAAACTCGTACAACACCTATGGAAAGTGGTATGGAGAATACTTAAAAGACTCAAACCTACCGCCTGACCCAGTCATACCACTCCTGGATATATACCCACAAGACTCAACCTGTCCCAGAGAAACACGCAAAACTATGTTTATTTTCCTAATGGGTAAGGGCATTGTATATCTCAGGGGCTAGAGAGATAGCTTAGCAGTAAAGACCACTGGATGTTTTTGTAGAGATCCAGGTTCAATTCCCAGTATCCACATGGCAGCTAACAACTGTCCCATAACTACAGCCCCAGGGGAATCCAACACCGTCTTCTGGCCTTGATGGGTATTGCACGACATGGGTGCACTTACACAAATGCAGGCAGTACAATCATACACATAAAATAAAAATAATAAATACAATATTAAACAAATATTTCTCAGCCATTTGTGTTTCATCTTTTGGGAATTGTCTATTTAGTGTCTTGCCTGAATTTTTAATTGGGTTGTTTGATTTTTGATGTTTAGTATTTTGAGTTCTTTGTGTGTTCTAGACACTAACCCTATGTGAGAATTAAAAATGGTAAAGAATTTTGCCCATTCTGTAGGCCACTTCCTGACTCAAATGATAGAATCTTTTGTTATACAGAAATTTTAGTTTCATGAAGTCTCTTTCATCAATGTTGGTCTTAATGCATGCATTCTCAGGGACCAGATTAGAAAGTGCTTTCCTGTCCCTAATAGATAAAGTGTATTCCCTACACTTCTCTTTTATCATAATTTGGGTATTAGGTACTATCTCGAAGTCCTTGATCACTTTGGAATTCAGTTTTGTGCAGGGTGGAAGGAATCTAGTTTCATTCTTACATGTAGCTATCCAGTTTGAACAGCACCATTTTTTTTGAAGAATGTATTTTTTCTCCAATGGGTATTTTTGGCCCCTATGTCAAAAAGCGGGTGGCTATAGAAGCATGGTATTATATATGGACCCTCAATTCTATTCCATAAATTATTCTAAAGGAACACCATATAGCAGTAAGACTGAAGAAAGTAAATATTTCAACATTAATAAATCTTGAAACATAATCCTTATGGTACTTCACTCATTTATGGAAACCAATAACTTAACCTTATCAAAAAATGAAGTGGAGTTGTGGTAATTCGAGATGGAAGAGGATTAAGAAAAGTTAAAGAGAAATTTATGGAGCTAATATGAGTAATGTGGGGAGAAGAGGAGGGTATAAAGAGAGTGGATGGATATGATCAATGTACTCTGTGTGCATACATGCAAATATGACACAAGATCACCTGTAAACAGATTGTTTAGTTAATTTCATGAGTATATCCGTGTCATTAAACAATTTCTCAGTCTCCATACATAGCAAAGGAAATGATACAAAACTTTTGCAGATATTCTTTTGGTTTCTTCATATATATATAGTATATATAGTATATAACATATATATATTACATATAATATATAATATAACATAATATATTATACTTTATCTCTAATAAGCTTTTTTCCTTGTTTAATTGATTTAATCAAAGTGATTAAACCATTTTCTCTGATTATCAAAAGGGGAGCCTTGAATTTAAACTAAATTCTCTTTGACTTGAAACTATCCATTGCATATTAACAGACCCCAAATTAGAACAAAGATTTCAATGCTAGAAAAGAAAAAAAGTTCATGAAATTTCTATATTTAAAATTTGTTAATGATAATTTAAAAATCTAAATATTTTTAAGAAAGCATAGCGTCCGTGAACCAGCCCTGGCTCTTACAATCTTTCCACACTCTGAGCCCTGGGTGGGAAAGGTTTAATAAAGGAGTGCTAAACCAGTCTCTTATTCTTAAAACTAGGCCAGTTGTGGCCTTCTGTGTATGCTGCACTCCTGTTGTATGAGGAAGCATCAGTGGTGAGAGTTGAAGGATGCACTAGTTTCTCTCTACCCCTCATTCCACTATGCTCCATGAGCCTTAGGTGTAGAGTTTCAACTGTAGATGTGACACATAGGACTGGGAATCTCTCAGACACTTAGTCTCTATGTGTGACCAGTTGTGGGATTCTGCAGTAACCTCCTTCTGTTGGAAAAAGCTTTTTATCATTTTTGGTCCTTTATTTTCTTTTCACAGGAAAACAGAAACAATACAAAATGACAATAACAAAACAAAGCACCAAGGACAAAAAAGGGGGAGAATTTCCATTTCTTTATTTTTTGAACCCTGGTCCTCTGCAAGAGCAGTCAGTGCTCTTAACCGATGAGCCATCTCTCCAGCCCTGGATTTCCATTTCTTATTCTGGTAAAATAATCAATCTGCAGGGCTTGGTATGTACTTCTCTTTATTTCCCTTATGTCTTTCTTTTCTTTGTTCTTTTCCTGCTCTTTCAGGGCTACCAGGATATGTGTTTACTGGCTAATCCAGGAAGCCTTGAGTTCTCAGCCGAGAAAGAGCCTGGTTAATGGGGGCGGGGGGCTCATCCCTAAACTGCCTAATCAATTTCTAGCTCCTGTTAAGTTATGTTACCCTCTGAAAAGTGTCACCCCAATTACTGAAACGGAATTGGGATGCCAACTGCAACTTCTTCCATGCTGAGAAGTGACATCTGACGTGGCAATTGGGGTATCCCAATGAGAGCTAAACTTCAGGTAGAAGGCTTCCAGGTCAGTTTCTGCTCCATTGCTCAAAGACCCTGTCTTCTGCAGTAAGATACTACTTCCAGTTCTGGAAGAGAACCAAGAGCTCTGGCAATGGCCTGTATTATTTTGGGAGTCCCTTAGACCATCCTCACCAACAGCAGAAAAGAAAGTCTCTCCTCTCTGGTGCTGTTTTCCTTGACATACAGCCCACAGGTATACTATGCACTAATATTCAGACACTGTATGTGCATTTCTCAGGGTGGGGTCGGAGGCAACACATTTCCCTCTGGCTTCCCTAGACCCCTAAGATCCATTCACCTTTACTGTCTCTTCCTACCATCTGACCTTCCTCCTCCCTCCCCAGTCCAAGCACCCCCATAGTTCCCCCTCCTCTCCAATAACACTGGCCTCCCATTATCACCCCCTCGCCCAAGCTCCCTCCTCCCCCACTGTGGCCCCTCGCATTTCCCTCCCTCCTCCCCTCCCAGCCAAACACTCTCACCCCCCTGTAACATCTGGTCCCTACAATTCCCCACTTTCAGGTTCTTTCTTTTTCCTTCACCTCTGTATACTTTCCATTTTCCTGTCTCCTTGTGTTACACCAGGATATATTTACATAAAGGGATTGGTGCAAGTTTCCAGTGGCCTGAGAGCCTCTGCTTCTCTAATTAAAATGTCCTACAACTGATGCAGGGTTAATGAAAATGTAGTATTTTACACAATGAAGTTCTACTAAGCAGTAAGAAAAGATGAAATTGTGAATTTACATGTGGATTTGTGGCAATGGTGGCATCGAGCACAGGATTTAAATCAACTCAATCAAACAAGGGCCCAGAGTGGAGTGAAAATGGTTGGCAGACCAGCCCTAGTCTGGGAACTACAAGGGACTGACTACTACTGTGTGCGTGTGGGGGGGATAGACCTCACTTATGATCTCTAGATGAGCTGACTAGACTCCAGTGGATGATTTTGCATTGAATGACATCTGGGAACAAATGCTTGACTGCTTAACATGTATGAGGGAGGCGTCTAAATTTGATTAAGAAATGTTGCATAAAATGTACAAAAGATCAATAAAAACCTAAAAAACAATAAAGAAAGCATAATGTTGAGTGAAGGCAATAGGAGAAAGATAATATGTCATAAGATTCCATTCACAATAGAAACAAAAGCTTGCAAAGCTAACTTAATCTGGAAGATGTTAAGGGGAAATGACTACAAGGATACACAAAAGGAATTTATAGTGTTTCAAAGGTGTTCTTTTTCTAGATCTAAATATGGGTTACATGAAAACATTAGCTATAAAAGATAAATTAATAGTCATTTGAATTTTTGCATGTTTATGTATGCATCATTTAATCAAAATTATTTTAAGTATAGAAAGGACCCATCTGTGAAAAGGATGAATTTATATGTCTGCAAAGAAGAATTACAGGGGCAAAAAAGCATATTATATTCTTAACATCATTTTTCTGTCATCAGAGAATTTAAAATTAAATAAACAAAGAGATACCACTACACATGTGTGAGAGGAGATAGAATCCAGAAAAAAGTGACAATAGCATCTTTTTGACAACTAAGTAGTACAAGAAGTTTCATTCATTGTAGGTCAGAATGAAAAAAAAGTACAGACCTCTTTGGAAAACAGTTTGCCATTTTCTTATAAATTTAAACAAAATCTCACAATATTATCTTCACATCATTCCCCTACATACTTATTTCATTTATCTGAAATGCTAAACCTCACAGAAATCTGTCCACGGACATTTATAGCTGCTCTATTGATAATCACCAAACACTGGAGGCTGCCATGATGTTCTTCCATAGAAGACCGGATAAACAAACTGTGGTACAACCACATCAAAGAACATTATTCAGTAATTTAAAAAGAGCTTGCCTGATGATACGACTAAGTGGTAGGGAACTTGCCTGGCCTGCACAAGGCCATGAGTTCTATCCAGAGCACTGTGAAAACAACCTAGACAAAAACTCATAATAAAGAGCTATAAACCCACAAAAGACAGGGAAGGACATTGAATGCATATTGCCAAGTGAAAGAGCCATCTGACAAGGCCACTTACTCTCTGATTCCATTTATGCTACTTTCTGGTAAGAGCAAAACTATAAAGATAGTGGAAAGATCAGAAATTGATAAGGTTTCTGGGAAGAAATATCAAAAAAATAAAGCACAGAGGAAATTTTAGTATACTAAAATTAATATGTATTATAGTGGAATGATTAATAGATGGTACCAAACACTGCATAAATACATAAAATGTTACAACACAAAGAATAAACCTTAATTATGAAAATTAATAAATATTTAAATCATCATGTAATCACAGGATGAATGCACAGTCACAAAAGATGCTAACTGTATTATAAGTATAGTCAACAATCTAACTGAAGGAACTGGAGGAAAAGGTGCTGACCTGAGAAATTTTAGAAATGAGTGGAACCTATAAAACTTAAGGCAAAAGACACTGTACAGAAGCATTCTGGTCTAGTAACAAATTTGGTGGTCAAAGCAGTTAACAGTTACAATACTGATACTTATTACAGGTATACTGGAACTAAATAATTAAATAAATGGATAGCCAATGGTGAAAGGTCGGTTTCACTGTAGAAATGTGAAATTACAGATGAGCAAGGGAGGAAGTTAGAATGGTAAAGATTAGAGTAAAAGATAACATTATGTATTTATTCTAATTTAACTTCATATCAATTCAGGTAGTTATATAATAGAAACATCTATAGACACTTTAACTAGACAGAGATTAAGCATACCTATATGCCTCCTTCCTATTTCAGTGGAAAGGACTAAAAAGAAATGAGACAATGACAGATCTTGGTTTATGATTCCACTCTCCCATCAAAGGAACAATAGACTTTTAGAAAAATGATTTATTCAATGACTGAGATAGAAATCATACAAGATGATCTTGAAATATCTTATAGTGCCAAAATCAGAAAATGTTCAAGAAATTAGGTCTATGTAAAGTAATACAGAAAACAACTGAATTTGCTCTCAGAGAACAAATCAAGGACAATTCAAGCAGCCAAGTAAATAAAATATGCTTGTAAATCAAAATAATATAAAATAAACATCCATAAGTCCATGATAATGTAAATAAAATATTTAGTGAATAAATAAATATATGGGAAAATAGACAAATCACAGGTGCAGAAGAATGTCAAACAATTTATGCAGATATTCCACCTTTGAGAAGGTGAAGTATGAACCCTGCTCCTTAAGTGTGTACTGCACTTAAGTGCTTTTTCTTCCAAGGAGAGAATGGAAAAGATGTGTTAAAAGAGTCATTCCACAACGGTGAAACTGGCAAACCTTGTATGATCAAGGTTGAAATTTGTTTATTAGTGTACATTTATACTATGTGCTGTTAACAATATTCTCTCTTTGGTTGGGACATAGAAAGGGTCTCCCTGTAGCTCCAGCTGACCGAAAACTCTCTTTGTAGACCAGGCTGGCTTCCACCTTGCACAGATCCACCTGCCATTGCTCCCAAGTTCTGGAGTTAAACAGATGCTCCACCACTCTCAGCATGGTACTTTATTTTTTTAAGTTTTCCTCTAAAATACACACTCTCACATTTAGTCATGAGAAAAAAATTAAGCTTAAATACATTTTTAAAAATTAACCAATCCGTGATGCCCAAAACTGAAAAGGTCATTAAAAAGAAGAAATGCTGGAAAAATTGCCATAACCCAAAGAAGACTAAAGAAACATGCTGACTGAATGTAATGTGGCACCCTATATATCATGGAATAGCTTATAACATTAAGAGAAATCTAACCAAAATTGAATGAAATATGAGAATTAGTTGTTCCTAATCTATCAATATTGACTCATGAATGCAGAAATTGTGTTGTACAGTTAGATGTTAATAAAAAAGAAACTAGTATGAATTTTTATTTTAGTTTCGTGCATTTCATACATCACTTCTCAGTTCAATCCAGACTCATTTCCCCCTCCATGCCTCACCCCATCCCTCTCAAGTTCATGCAGTCTGCCATACATGTCCTGTTTCTGCTTCTGAGACTTTTCAAAGTTTTTCAAAGCAGAAGATTATTTTGGGAGGGGAAGAACTCTACTACTTCAGTCAGTTCCCTGTCCCAGTTATTTTGTTGTTTTTGTTCCCTCCAATACATATTGTTTCAACATATGCATTTATATATGTCACACATGTACTAAAATCACGTCATCTGAAAATAAACTATTATTTCCAAATCACATTTCAGGATTGACATTTTTCCCTTGTAATTTTATATTGCTCTAAAATATGCAACCATGCCCTCTGCCCTTGTACCAAAATTACAAAGTCTGAAAATAAGTAGTAGGGTAATTCTAGAGTCCATTAAGGGATTCACATTATAAGAGCACAGTTGCTTTTAGAAAAAGAGAAATATAACATTAATGTTACTCAGTTTGCCATACTTGATGCTACCATCCACAATTGAGGGATATCATTCGTTGTTTGTTTTTCTGGGACTGTGTTACCTCATTTAGCATAATATCTTCTAGTTCCATCCATTTACCTGCAAAGTTCATGACGTCATCTTTCTTTACCACTGACTAGAACTCCATTGTTTAGATGTATCACATTTTCTCTATCCACTCCTTGGTTGATGGGCACCTGGGTTGATTCTAACTCTTTGCTATTGTGAATAGAACTGCAATAAACATGGCTGTGCATGTATTTCTGTGGTAGGATGAGTCTTGTGGTATGTAGTGGTATGACTGAGTCAGGTGGTAGGCTCATTTTGACTCTTTTAAGGGTTCTCCACACTGCTTTCCATAGTGGTTGTACAAGTTTACATTCCCACCAGCAGTGGATGAGTGTTCCTCCTTCCCCACAACCTCTCCAGCATTTGGTATCATTTGTTTTCGTGACCCTAGCCAGTCTTATTGGAGTGGGATGATATCTTAAAGTGGTTTTAATTTGCATTTCCTTAATTGTTAATGATGTTGAACACTTTTTAAGATGTTTCTCAGCCATATTTACTTCCTCACTTGTGAAGTCTCTGTTCAGCTCTTTACTCCATCTCTTGAGTGGGCCATTTGTTTTCTTACTTCTTTGTTTTTTGAGTAGTTTATATATTCTGGAAATTAATGCTCTGTCAGATGTACCAGCAGTGAAGGTTTCTTCCCACTCTGTGGGTTTTCTCTTCACTTCACTGATTGTTTCTTTCCCTGTACAGAAGCTTTTGATTTATTGAGGTCCCACTTGGCAATTGTTGACCTTATTTCTTGCACAGCTGCTGTCTGATTTAGAAAGTCTTCTCCTACACTTATGTCTTGTAGGTTGCTGCCAACGTTTCATTCTATCACCTTCAGAGTTTCGGGTTTCACATTGAGGTCTTTGATCCATTTGGAGTTGATGTTTGTACAGGATGAGAAGTAGGGATTTAATTTTATTCTTCTACAAGTGGTGACAGTTTTGCCAACACCATTTGTTGGAGATGGGGTCTTTCCTCCATTGTGTCCTCTTGGCCCCTTTGCCAATTTTGAGGTGGCTAAAATTGTATGAGCTCAAGTTTGGATCTTCAATTTTCTTCCATTGGTCTACAGGTCTGCTTTTGTGCCAGTACCAAGCTATTTTTATGACTATAGCTCTGTAATATAGTATGAAGTCTGGTATAGTGATCCCCCTTATTGCTCTTTTCACTCAGGGTTGTTTTGGCTATTTGGGGTCTTTTGCTTTTCCATATGAATTTAAGGACTTTTTTTCCAAGTCTGTGAAGAAACTCTTGGAGATTTTAATTGGGATTGCATTGAATCTGTATATTAATTTGGGTAGAATGGACATGGGGGCTGGAGAGATGGCCTAGCGGTTAAGAGTGCTGACTGCTCTTACAGAGGACCCGGGTTCAATCCCCAGCACCCACATGGCGGCTGAGAACCGTCTGAAACTCCAATTCCAGGAGAACTCCAGTTCCAGGGGAATATGACACCCTCTTCTGATCTCCGCGGCATTGCACGACACGGGTGCACAAACCTACATGCAGACAGTACATTCATACACATATGGAAATAAATAAATGAAATTAAAAAAAGAATGTTTAAAATTATGTGTTGCAAATTATGTGTGTGTTTCAAAACTGTCTAAGGCAGTTAAGGATTCCTGCTTTGTTTGATAATTTAAGCCAACACTGACAACTTTTTAGAATGTCATTTAAATATGACAATTGAAGCCTTTGGTGCTAAAAGGCATAAAAATTCAATTGATTGGAAGTGGTTTCATGCTCCATGTTCATAAGTCGTGGCAACTTCACAGAGTGCCACCTTGGATCACTGGGACTTCAAGAGACAGAAGAAGCCAGGAGAAAGATCCAGTTCTTTGGGAGATCTCCTCAAATGAAAAATGCCCCTTGCCAGTTTGGGCTGTGTGCTCTCATTTGCTTTCTATTGCTGTGATAACACTCTGACCACAAACAACTTGGGAAGGAAAGGGTTTATTTGGCTTGATGTCCTGATCACATTTCAACATTTAGGGAAGCCAGGGCAAGAATTCAGGCAGGAACCTGGAGGCAAGAGCTAAAGAACAGACTGTGGAGGAACACTGGTTACTGGCCTGCTCCTCTGGCCTGTGCTCAGCCTGCTTTCCAATACAACCCAAGACCATCTGCCCAGGGTTGGCACTAGCCACGTCAATTACTAATTAAGAAAATGCTTTAAAGACATGGCCACAAGCCACTCTGATAGAGGGAATGCTTCAATTGAGGTTCCTCTTCCCAAGTGTCTTGAATTGTCAACTCTATCCAGCACACTGTACTATGATTTGTAGCATAAAAATATATCATCAAGCCAGGCGTGGTGGGGCATGCCTTTAATCTCATCACTTGGGAGGCAGAGGCAGGCAGATCTCTGTGAGTTCAGGGCCGGCCTGGTCTACAGAGTGAGCTCCAGGTCAGGTAGGACTAAAGAGACACCCTNAACCACCCTATAGCCCTGTCCTTTACTCTCTTATCCATCCTGGAGGTGGGTCTTTTACTCTCTGATCCGTCCTGAAGGTGGATCCTTTGCTATCTGATCCATCCTGGATCTGGGTCCTTTTCTCTCTGATCCATCCTGGAGGTAGGTACTTTGCTCTCTGATCCATCCTGGAGACAGATCCTTTGCTCTATGATCTGCCCTGGAGGAGGTACTTTGCTCTCTGATCCATCCTGGAGATGGGTCCTTTGCTCTCAGATATTTTTACAATATTAATTTTTCCAATCCATGAGTATGGGAGGTCTTTCCATCTTCTGATGTCTTCAGTCTCCTTCTTCAGAGGTTTAAATTTTTGTTGTAGTGATCTTTTGGTTCTTTGGTTAGGTTTGTTCCTAGATATTTTATTATTTTTGAGACTATTGTGAGTGGGAAGGACTCCTTATATTCCTTCTTCAGTTGCATGTTGTTGGTGTAAATAAAGGCTACTGATTTTTCTAGGTTAATTTTGTATCCCACCACTGAAAGTATTTATCATTTCTAGGAGTTTTTTCTGGTGGAGTTGTTAGCATCCCTTAGGTAAACTATCATATTATCTGCAAAAAGGATAGCTTGACTTCCTCTTTTCCAATTAGTACTCATTTAATTTCCCTTTATTGGCCTATTGCCCTAGCAAGCATTTCAAGCACTATATTGAAGAAGAGTGGTGATAGGCGGCAGCCTTGACAGGTTCCCACCTTTAAGGGGAATGCTTCTAAGCTCTCTCCATTTAGGATGATATTGGCTGTGGGTTTCTTGTATATGGCCTTGATTATGTTGAGGAATGTTCCCTCCAGTCCAATTCCCTCTAGAACTTTAAACATGAAGGGATGCTGGATTTTTTGAAGGATTTTTCTGCATCAATTAAGATGATCATGTGATTTTTGCTTTCATTCTATTTATGTGCTTTATGATATTTATTGATTTATGTACATTGAACCATCCCTGCATCTCTGGTATGAATCCAGCTTGGTCATGATGGACGATTTTTTTGATGTGGGTCTGTATGCAGTTTCCAAGTATTTTGCTGGGTATTTTTGCATCTATTTTCATTAAGGAGATGGGCCCATAGTTTTCTTTTTGGTTGTATCTTTGTCTGGTTTGGGTATTAGGGTAATCCTGGCTTCATAGAAGGAATTTGGGATATTTCCCTCTGTTTGTATCCTTCTGAACAGTTTGAGTACTAATGGTTGTAAGTCCTCTTTAGATGTTTTATAGGATTCTGTTGTGAAACCATCTGGGCCTGGGCTGTCTTTAGTTGGGAGGTTTTTTTATTACATTTTCCATTTCCTCAAATATTATGGGTCTGTTTAAGCTGTAAATCTCTTCTTCGTTAAGCTGTAATGAATTCCAGGATTTCAGAAATTCATCCATTTCTCTTAGGTTTTCAAATTTAGTAGAGTATAGGTTTTTGAAGTATTCCAGTATGATTGTCTGGATCTTTTTGTTGTCTGTTGTGATGTTTCCCTTTTCATCACAAATGCTATTGAATTAGAGTTGCTCTATTTTTGTTTTGGTTAACTGGGCTAGAGCTCTGTCTAACTTGTTTATCTTTTCAAAGAACCAACTTTTGGATTCATTGATTCTTTGTATTATTTTCTTTGTTTCTATTTCATTGATTTCTGCTCTGATTTTTATTTCTTCTTGTCTGTTGGGTTTGGGGTTCATTTGCTATTGTTTCTCAAGTGTTTTTAGCTGCAGTGTTAGATCGTTTGTGCTCTTTCTGTTTTTTTTAATGTAGGCATCCAGGGCTATCAACTTCCCTCTTAGGACTGTTTTTAAAGTATCCTGTAGGTTTTGTTGTGCTGTGCTGTCATTTTTGTTTAGTTCCAGGAATGCTTTCATTTCTTTCTTTATTTCTTCCTTGACCCATTCATTATTCAGGAGTGTGTTGTTTAGTCTCCATGTGCTTTTGTAGGCAGTAGGGCTTATCCTGGTGTTGATGTTGAGCTTTATTATACTATGGTCTGACAGAATGCATGGAATTATCTTAATCCTTTTGTATTTGTTGAGGTTTGTTCTGTGTCCCAGTATGTGGTCGATTTTGGAGAATGTTCCATGGGGTGCTGAGTAAACAGTATATTCTCTGGTGTTTGCTATCTTCCAGGTATGATATTCTATTTTCTGCTCAGTCTAATCTACTTTGAGGCTTTCTCCCATCCTTTCCTGTTGATTGGATGAGTGTTAAATTTCCTTTTTTGTTTCATCCTGTGATTTCTTTAGTATTTCCACTTCTTTTTGGAGCTTGTCATTCTCTTCTTGTAGCTCCTTGTTTCACTGGTCTGTTTCCCTTTTCATTTCAACATGGGATCTTTTCTGAGTTTCTATTTCCTTCTGGAGTTTTTCATTCTTTCCCTCTAGTTCCTTCACGAGTTTGTCATTCTTTTCCTCCAGTTCCTTCTGGAGTTCTTTATTCTCTCCCTTTAGTTCTCTGATTTGTTCTTTGTATTCTTTGATTTATTTCATTATGTCTATGATTGTTCTTCTAAGATCCATGTCCCGGGTTCCTTCCAACAAGATCTCATTGTATATATCTTCTATAGGACTGGTAGCATCTGGTGGAAATATATTATGTGCTTTTCCCATGTTGTTTTTTCTTTGTGTTTTTGGTATGTGGGTTTGTTTTATTGTTTGTATTCTGGTGTGAATCTCAAATGTTTCTTCACCATGTTGAAAGCTTAATTTGCTTGTTTCCTACAAATATGTTCTTTGTCTTCTCCTTAGTATATGGAAGGCTGGGTGTGTTGGGTTTCCAGTTTCCCTTTTGGTTATATATTGGGAGGTTCAGCTGGCTCTTCTCTTTCTGGTCTGGAGGTTCTCCAGAAGTTCTGGGGTAACAATCATGTCAGTTCCTTGCTGAGGATGCACCTGCTTTGTTTGTGCTGGGGTGTTGCTTCAGCTTTTCTCAATGGGGTACCCTCAGTGTAGCTCAAGAGGGTTGGGTGGCCAGTTTGCTGGGGGCCTCTGGACCTGGTGTGTGTTCAGCTGGCTGAGTGATTCCACCCTGCTGCTGTGCACACTGGGCCAGACATGGCTGGCTGGCAGACAACAGGCCATGCTCAGGGCAGTGATGACCCCCCCTGGAGTTGTGCTCATCTATTCCCCAGATGCCACGGTGCCTCCTCTCTCTGGACCTGGTGGGTGTCTGGCTAGCTGGGTGACTCTGTCCTGCCACTGTGCATGCTGAGCCAGGTGTGGCTTCCTGGCAGGCAACAGGCCCTGATAAGGGGAGTGATGAGCCAGCCTGTGTTGTGCTCACCTATTCCCTAGGTGCCAATCTGCCTCCTCTCTCTGGAACTTGTGGGTGTCTGGCTAGCTGGGTGACTCTGTCCTGCCACTGTGCATGCTGAGCCAGGTGTGGCTTCCTGGCAGGCAACAGGCCCTGATAAGGGGAGTGATGAGCCAGCCTGTGTTGTGCTCACCTATTCCCCAGGAGCAGGAGCTGCCCCGTCTCTCTGGACCTAGTGCTAGTATGGATTTTATAAATAAATTTCTAATTCTGCAAATCTAAAACTGTTCTGGCATGTTAATATATCCAAAGATATATAGCTTAATAGAGATAGTTCAAGCAAATATTCAATGTGATAAATTTATAAGTGAGTTATATACATAGAGCCTTTTGTGACAAATTTCAAATCAACAAAATCTTTAGTGGGGCAGAATAAACTGGAAAGTGTCCATAGAAGAACTGGCTTTTGAGTTAGATAAATTTCATTCTTGCTTTCCCCAATTGCTCTTAAATGTGATTCCTGCTACTTTGAGATTTATAGTCTACCCAGAGGTAACTCAAATAAGCAAATACACATGAGAATTAGAAATTTGAGAGTGAGAGCAAGAGCAAGACAGAGAGAGACAGAGAGAGATAATTAGGTAAAAAAGAGAAAGGAAACACGCAAAAGGACAGAGATATAAAGGCATGCCATGTGTTTGGAGACAGAGGTGTATAATCAGGGTAACAACTACAGTAAGCTGAGTGAAATACCTAGGTTAAAAAAATATTAAGAAAGTACTTAATTTAGAAGTCAGGCCTCATTCCCAAAACTACCCTGAATACCACCTGGATACTCAGATACTCTGAGATGAAACACTGGAAACACCTGAAGCCAGAGCATAGTCTTTGACAGTATAGACATGCCAAGCTACTAAGTATTGTTGAAGTGACTTCCAGGGCATCTTTAGTTTTCCAAGACTATTTCAGGTCTAATCTATGTCCTTCCTGCCCTTTATACTTTTACTACATTGAACAATTGCAAGGTCTGAAATTGGTGTTCTGGGTCATTGTTATAAGACTATATCAAATTTAAACATCTTAGTATGTTCTTAATGGAGATACCAAGAAACAGAAGTTATCTGACCAAATCAATGGAAAATGTTAGGTGATATGATGTTAATATGTATAATTTATTATAGTATGTTTTAAAATATCTGATATAATAAATGAATATTATAATTCATTTAACTAAAATGATAAAGTTTGTAGCTTTCCCTTGCTATTTTCCTAGGGAATATATGACAAGAATTCTGTAGACCACTATTTGGGAAGCATTGTCCTAAAGAATTATTGCTAAAAAATGAAAGTAAACAATGATATTATGGAGTAAGATCAATAAGATTTCATGGTAGGTTAGAAGATGACCTGACAGTGTTTGAGTTTGCAAGTGCATTTCTGGTGATACCACTCCCATGATAGAAAAATAGAGAGTAGGAAAAGGCGGTGGGAAGAAAATGAATCTAGACTGTGGGATTTCTGAAGATAGTTATACAGCAGGCAGACCACCAGCGGCCTGTCACTTCTGCCAGGCCCATGCACAAAGAGCAGCAGGTGGACCACTAGGTGGTGTCTTGAAAAAATAAATGAAATAGATAGACCACTAACCCAGTTAACCAAAAGAAAGAAAGAGCAACTCCAAAGAACAAAATTAGAGATGAAAAGGGAAACATCACAATAGATAAGGAAAAGATCCAGGCAATTAAAAAAAAAGATCCAGGCAAGAATACCATCCAAACATCTGTGTCTATACCAAAGTAACCTACCATAACAATTAGTACTGTTTAAATACCTATATATCTAATTGCTTGTGCTTCATTAGTAGGATTGAAAGGTTATTCCTGGAGAAACTGTCAGCCCATGAAAGGAAACAGCCAGAACTGGCCACGGTCCAAAACAACAGCTCCAGAGAAAGCAGAATGTTTTGCTTCACATTCACCTGTGCCCCTTTTCTAAGCCTAGGGAACAATCTGCGGAAGAGGGGGCATGGTAGAATGTAAGGGCTGCGATTGGGGTGAATGGTGAAACTACAGCAATATAGTCTGGACACTTATTTGATCAACTTGATTGAACATACAAGCCCCCTTCCCAGCTGGATGGTGGGACCCTTGTGCTGTGCGGGTTTGGGCACAACTGCTTGCAAATTGGTTTTACGTGAAGGATGCTTGTACTCATAAATTATTACTTATTGTAAAAAAATGAAAAAAAATAAAGTAATAAAAAATTTATAAAAACTAGATGAATAAGATACAATGCATACATAATACTTAACAATAAAAATATCAATGTATAAAAAACCCAATACTCTATTACATTTGAAAACCTAAGAGAAATGGATGAATTTATGTAATCACAGAAAGCACCAAAGCTTAACCAAGAAGAGATCAACAGCTTAAACAGAGGAAACTGAAACAGTAATACCAAAACCTCCAAACTAAAGAAAGCCCAGGCCCAGATAGATTTATGGCAGAATTCTTTAAAACAATTAAAGAGGACCTACAACCACTATTACTCAAATTATTCAAAGGGATAGAAACAGAGGGAAGTATCCCAAATTCATTCTATGAAGCCAGTATCACTCTAATACCAAAACCAGGCTAAGATACAACCAAAAAAGAAAACTATAGACCCATTTCATAAATGAAGATGGATGCAAAAATTCTCAACAAAATACTTTACTTGCAAACTTCATACAGGCAAACATCAAAAAGACCATCCACCACAACCACATCAGATTTATACCAGAAATGCAGGGATTGTTCAACATACGTAAATCAGCAAATGTCATAAAGCACATTAATGGACTGAAAGACAATAACCACAGGGTCATCTCAATTGATGTAGAAAAAGCCTTTGATAAAATTCAACATAGCTTCATGTTTAAAGTCCTAGAGGGAATTGGACTGGAAGAACATTCTTCAAAGTACTTAAAGCCATATACAATAAACCCACAGCCAATATCATTCTAAGTGGGGAAAAAACTAGAACCATTCCCCTTAAAGTCAGGAACACAGCAAGGCCACCCTATGTCTCCACTCCTTTTCAATATGTGTTGGAAATGCTTGCTAGAGCAATAAAACAAGAAAAGGAAATCAAAGGAATACTAGTTGGAAAAGAGGAGGTCAAGCTATCCCTTTTTGCAGATGACATCCTAAGGGATGTCAAAAATTCCACAAGAAAACTCCTAGAAACAATTAACAGTTTCAGTATAGTGGCAGGTACAAAATTAATCTATAAAAATCAGTAGCCTTTCTTTATACAACAACAAGCAATTAGAGAAGGAATACAGGGAGACTATCCCATTCACAATATCCTCAAAAAATAAAATGAAATATGTTGGAACAAACCTGACCAAAGACACTAAAGATCTCTACAAATAAATATTTTAAACCCTTGAAGAAGGAGATAGACGAAGACATCAGAAGATGGAAGGAGCTCTCATGCTCATGGATTGGAAAAATTAACAAAGTAAAACTGACCATCCAAAGCAATATATATATATATATATATATATATAATATATTCAATGCAATCCCAATTAAAATCCCAATGACTTTCTTTACAGAACTAGAAAAAAAATGTTAAAATTCATATGGGAAAACAAAAGATCCCAAATAGCCAAAGCAATCCTGAACACAAACAGCAATGCAGGGGGGATTACTATACCAGACATCAAACTGTATTACAGGGCTACAGTCATAAGTTTGTTTACAGATGATATAATTTTAGTATAGATGTGACATATATGCATATATTGAAGCAATACAGATTGGAGGGAACAGCAACAGTAGAGGAACTGGGACAGAGAACTGACTGAAACAGTAAAGTTCCCCCAAGGACAATAATCCTCTGCTTTGAAAAACTTTGAAAAGACTCAGAAAAAGAAACAGGGCAGGTATGGCAGGGTGCATGAACTCAAGTGGGGCTGGGGGCATGGAAGGGGAGATGAGTCTAGATTGGAAAAATAAAAATATTTTAAAAAACAGTCTGGAACTGGCACAAAAACAGACCTGTAGATCAATGGAACAAAACTGAAGATCCAAACTTGAGCACAAGCAATTTCAGTCACTTCATATTTGACAAAGGAGCCAAGAAGACTCAATGGAAGAAAGACAGCATCTTCAGCAAATGGTGTTGGGAAAACTGGATTACCACTCGTAGAAGATGAAAACTAAACCGCTACCTTTCACCCTGTGCAAAAATCAACTCCAAATGGATCAAAGACTTCAATGTGAAACCCCAAACTCTGAAAATGATAGAAGAAAACATTGGCAGTAATCCACAAGATTTAGGGGTAGGAAAAGACTTGCTAAATCAGACAGCAGTTGCACAGAAGTAAGATCAACAATCAACAAGTGAGACCTCATTAAACTCAAAAGCTTCTGTACAGTGAAAGAAACAATCAAAGAAGTGATGAGAAAACCCACAGAGTGGGGAGGAGACCTCTACCAATGACACATCTGACTGAGGTCTACATTCTAGATTGTATAAATTACTCAAAAAGCAAAAGAGCAAGAAATCAAATGACCCAATCAAAAGATGGAGAAAATAGCTGAACAGAGACTTCAGAAATGAAGAAGTAAAATGGCTGAGAAACATCTTAAAAGTGTTCAACATTGCTAGTAATCAAGGGGATGCAAACTAAAACCACTTTAACATTTTATCTTACCCCTATAGGCCTGGCTATGATCAAGAAAACAAATGATACCAAATACTGGAGAGGTTGTGGGAAAAGAGGAACATTCATTCACAGCTGGTGGGAATGCAAATTCGTGCAACCCCTATGGAAAGCAGTGCAGAGAACTCTTAAAAGTCTCAAAAGGAATCTACCACTTAACCCGGTCATACCCCTTCTGGGTATATTCCCAGAAGACTCATCATATTGCATAGATAGGTGTAACACCATGTTTATTGCAGCTCTCTTTACAATAGCAAAGAGCTGGAAGCAACCCAAGTGTCCCTCAACTGATGAGTGGATAATGAAAATGTGGTATATCTACACAATGCAGTTCTATGCAGCAGTAAAGAAAGAGGAAATCATGAAATTTGCTGGTAAATGGATGGAACTAGAAGCTGTTATGCTAAGTAAAGTAACACAGACTCACAAAGACAAACAATGTGTGGTGTCCCTCATTTGTAGAACCTAGCACCAAATACTTATATGTAAGCCAAGCCTGATGTTACTATAGATATGACTTGAAATTTATCCCTCTATTTTCCCAAGTTCTAAGATTTATGAGAAAGAATCAATCCCTTCTTTGAAAGTACATCAAAACCTGGGCTGGAGAGATAGCCTAGCAGTTAGGAGAACTGACTGCTCTTGGAGAGGACCCAAGTTCGATCCCCAGCACCCACATGGTGGCTGAGAACCGTCTGTAACTCCAATTCCAGGAGAACTCCAGTTCCAGGGGAATCTGAGACCCTCTTCTGACCTCCGCACGAGGTCATTGCACGACACAGGTGCACAAACCTACATGCAGACAGTACGTTCATACACATACAAAAATAAAATTAAAAAAAAAGAAAGTACATTAAAACTAACATCAGCTTGCTATGTAACCTGGGAATGTAAAGTTATATTGCTTTCAGGGCTGGAGAGATGGCCTAGTGGTTAAGAGCACCCACTGCTCTTGCAGAGGACCCGGGTTCGATCCCCAGAACCCACATGGTGGCTGAGAACCGTCCTTAACTCCAGTTCTAGGGGAATCCAACACCCTTTTCTGACCTCTGCAGCATTGCATGACAAGGGTGCACAAACCTGCATGCAGACAGTACATTCATACACATAAAAAAAAGTTATATTGCTTTCTGACTGCATACAAAATTGCTGTTAAAATGTGAATCTCAGATTATTTTCAGACTCCATCATTTTGGTATATATGTGGAGTGTATATATGTGTATTTTGGAGTAATATAAGATTAAAAGAAAAAAAGACCAAACTAGAGACCCACACTATCAGATTTTAGACTATATGATACATAGCGATAGGAATTAAAAGATGATACTAGCATATAAATAGATATATTGACCATCCGAACCAAACAGGCCAGTAAAGAAGTCCAAGAGTCAACAGTTCTCAAAAGATGAAACACAAATGGCCATTAAGCACATGAAAACAACATTCCACCTCACTGACCATCAGAGAAATGAAAATTAAAGCTATGTTAGATTCCATCTCACTTCACTCAGGATGGTAGCCATTAAGAAAAAATCAACATGACACATACTGATGAGGATGTGGACAGAGGGTATCTTCATACACTGCTGGTAGAAATATAAATTAGTGTAGCCATTATGGAAATTAGCACGGGAGTTTCTCAAAAAACTAAAATTATAACTACCACATGATCCAGTTATACCACATCTGTATATTTACTCAAAGGTCTCCAAGTCAACATATCACAGAGATACTTCAATTCAAATGTATTGAAGCAGCACTGTTCACAATATGGAACCAGCTTAGGTGTCCAAGAACAAAAGGATTGTTAAAGAAAATATGCTACATATACTCAACCAAACTTTTTTTCAGATATAAATAATGAAGCTATGTTGTTTGCAAAAAAATGAATGTAACTGGATATAATCACATTAATCAAATTGAGCCAATCTCAAAAAAATAAAATGTCTGTGGTTCCTACATTTCTCATGATGCAAAAAATAATCATGTATTTATTTATGACAATGAAGTAGAAGGAGCACGCTCTAAGGAAAAAAGAGGACTACTAGGAAGGAGTGGGGGCAAAGGCATCATAGAAGAGAACACGCTCAGCATATAGTAAAATACATAAACATATCCTATGTAACACAGTACCCTGTAATATGAACAATACAAAGAAACTTTTTATGTATATGAGCTTTATGCCTGGATATACCTAAGTACAACTGTGGTGTTGTGTCACGCCTGTGGAGGCCAGAAGAACTGGAGTTACAGCTGGTTGTTAGTCATCATGTAGGTGGCAGAGAATCAAACCTGTGCCTTCTGAAAGAGCAGCTCGTGGCTTTAACCACTGAGCCATCTCTCCAACCCTACAAAGAAAAATTTTAATTAAAGAGCAGTGCAGGGAAGATGATACAGTTAAAAACATTCTTGCTGGAAGCATGAAAATATGAATTTGAACCCCAGCATCCATGTAGGGAAAGACAAAGATCCAGGCACAGTGGCAGATGCCTTGGAACCCAGTGCAAGGCAATAGGGAAAGGAAGATCCTCAGGACTCCCTGGCTCTCCAGGCTTACTGAATCAATGAGCTCCAGGTTCGTGAAAAACCCTGTCTCAAAAAATAAGGTGGAGGTCAGATCAGGAGGATACCTGAGTGGCTGACCTCTGGTCTACACACACCCATATACGTATACACACACACACACACACACACCCATATACACATACACACACACACACACACACACACACACACACAAGAAACAATAAAGCCATGAATCTATAGTCAATTGATCAAAGGTGTTTAAAAAATTCATGGGGAATAAACAATCTCTGCAATAAACGATGCCCAGAAAGAATGAAATTGACCAGTTTCTCAGAGACTATGCAAAATCAACCAAAGTAGGTGAATGATTTAAACAAAAGGACTGAAACTGTAAAACTCCTAGAAGAAAACATGGACAGTGGTAAGGGGATTGACTAGGCAACATTGGTGTGGACAGTTATTGCTTAAATTTGATCTCAAAACCACAAGTAATAAGAGTAAAGGTTTAAAAAAATACGTACAGAGTGATGGCAAATCTTGGCTATCTATTCAACTGGATCTGGAATCAACTAAAATGCAACCCGCTGGGCACTCCTGTGACAGACTTTCTTGATCATATTGTTTGAAGCTGAAAGACCCACACTGAATGTGGGCAGCACCTTCTGGTGGCTGTTCAGATAAAAGGACATGAAGAAGGAAACTTTGCTGTTAGCCTGCTTGCCTTCACTCTTGTGGACAAATCCATTTATCTGGCAGCTGTTCCATTCATTCCCTGATGTTAAAACCAGCTTCTTCCAGTTTCCAATGTAGCCTGAAGATCAGCACTCAGCTCTCCAGGAATTCTCCAAGCCTTCAGTGATAGACTAGACTGCTAAGACATCCAGCCTCATGGACTGAGCAACTCCTGGATTCCCAGCTTCTCTAATACCAGATGACCTTTGTTGGACTACTCCGCTATATCCTGTAAGCCAATCTAATAAATCCCCATATGTATTTTTTCACTGTAAAAAAATGATAGCTATGATTAGGATGACCCTATGTGGTTCCTACTCAGTTTCTCTGCTCTTCTATGTTGTAAAATAAATAGTCACATTAAAGATTCTGCATAAATAATTTATCTTCTCACTTATTCCTAAGGTAGCTTAATTGATTAACTGAAATAACAGACATGGTCTACAGCATGAAGAACTTCATAGACAGAACAGAGCAATTCACAAAATAAGGTTAGTTTTAAATCAAATAAACAGATAATGATATTAATAGATAAGATGGTGAGCATCGGTAAGATTTTTCTCTTTTTTTTTTGTCTTTTCGAGACAGGGTCTCCCTGTAGTCCCAGCTGTCCTGGAACTCACTCTGTAGACCAGGCTGGTCTTGAACTCACAAAGATCCTCCTGTCTCTTCCTCCCAAGTGCTAGGATTAAAGGCGATAAGACTTTTCACATAAAGGAGTGAAGATATAACATATTGTATGCCCTTTTAAATTTCCATTTTTGTAGCACATCAACATTTATGTGTTTTCCAAACACCCAATGTTTGAAAAGTTCAATATTGCATTCTAAAAAGATGAATAATTCAGAGTTCACAATACTGAATTGTTCAGAATCTGTATATGAATGGCTGGTTGTTCCAGGATGTGAAATTTAAGTACAATAAATTATTAGATGTTTTGTGTTAGAAAGCCACACTACAAATATATTTAGGGAACAATGGAAAAAGCCTTTAATTCTAATTGAGGTTGGGCATAGTTTTTGACACTTGAACTCTTGCAAAATGGGAAAAAATATTTTCCAAGTGGACCAAAGGGCAAGATGAATGTGAGAAAATTTTCCAAAAGAAACAGAACACTATTATAAAAGTTATACATTTGAAATATATCTTCCAGGTAATATGAAGCATTTTAAGGATGTTAAACAGAGGAGAAAAAAGTCTGGTTTATGATTTATAAAGATAACTCTGACAGTGCATGGAGAACAAATGAGAGAGAATGAGATTGAAAACAGCAAAGCCAATTAAACACTCCTAAAAGAGTTCAAATGGGTTATGATAGAGCAGTATCAGTAGAGACAAGGAAGAGATGAATCAGACTTCAAAACAGTAGAAACTATGGACTTAGCAACTTTGTGGATGACCAATAAGACATTAAAGTACAGTTATAATGCTGTCATATCTTCTCCATAAACAACTTAATATCATTTGTTACAGTAGAATGGGAACATTTTTGAGGAGGAAGTTTGTGTAGAAAACAGTGATTTTAGTTTTTAGCATAAATGTAAAATGTCAGAGGTGGCCGGGCGTGGTGGCACATGCCTTTAATCCTAGCACTCGGGAGGCAGAGGCAGGCGGATCTTTGTAAGTTCAAGGCCAGCCTGGTCTACAGAGTGAGTTCCAGGAGAGCTGGGGCTACAGGGAGACCCTGTCTTGAAAAGACCAAAAAAAAAAAATGTCAGAGGTGTGTATATGTTTATTGGACACTTAGAAATATAAATCCAAGACAAAGTAAATGTTATGAGTTGGATATATACATCATATTGAAAATATGTATATGGAATTTGATTTCGGGAACTGTCAGGACTTCTGATTAAGAAAAAAGTAAGTGTGAAGTCAATAACAAAACCACTGCACTATAGAAACAACCCCAGGAGGCCATGAGAACCTGCTGTGGCATGCCACTCAAGCCACCCTACCAAGAGCGGCTTTCTTCTATTCACTGAACTCTGACATACATGGGAAGATCAGGAGATAGCTGTTGTCATGTGAAATAGGGTGCCTGGCACAAAGTAAATCATCAATCAGTTAAAACCATTGTTTCACATACACATACCCACAAAGTAAATTGACCACCCCCACTGAAAATATTAAAGGATAAAAAGTGGACAAATACAAACAGAGCATGACATAAATTATGGCAAGGACCATCTAACCAGCATCACAAAAGAGTGTGACCAAATCATAATCTGCATAACACTGGACATAGCACTGGCAGGATTCATTCTGATAAAAGTGAATAAGGATAATTGAACAAAAGTCATCTCATGCTTAAAAACAAAGATATCCTCAAGAAATATATGAAGATTCAAATCATTCTGATTATGTTCTTGACTCTGTGGAAATAACCTGGAAACCAATAATAAAATACTTGATACAAAATTCTAAATTTCTGGCCAATGAGAGGCTTAGCAGGTTAAGGTGGTTGCTGCTAACTCTGACATCATGAGTTCAGTCTTTGTGGCTCACATAGCAGAAGGAGAGAACTGATCTCCTGAAAGTTGTTCTCTGACTTCCACATGCTTCTCATAGCATACAATAAATAAATAAATAAATAAATAAATAAATAAATAAATAAATATTCTTAGAATACTAAAAATTTAAATTTCCTGTAATTTCTAGGTTGTGCTATTAATTGACCAATAGATGAAGGAAGAAATCACAAGTAAAACTAAATTATTTCAAAGAGAATACAATAAATTTAGAAAAGCTGTAGTGTATGCCTTCAGTGGATATGAAGAGAACATTTCTAAATGTAAATTCTCATATTAGAACTGAAGAAAGACTGAAAATCATTAATTTTAGTTTGTACATTCGAAGCAGGAAAAAAAATTTCATCATGAAATAGTATTAGGAAAGAAGATGTTGAGGTTGGAGAGATGGCCTAGTGGTTAAGAGCACCGACTGCTTTTGCAGAGGACCCGGGTTTGATCCCCAGCACCCATATGGTGGCTGAGAACCGTCTTTAACTCCAGTTCCAGGAGAATCTGACACCTTCTTCTGACCTCCGCGGCATTGCACGACACGGGTGCACAAACCTACATGAAGACAGTACATTCATACACTTACAAAAAGAAATAAATAAAAAAGAAGATATAGGAAACCTGATTATCTAAATACATAAAAGAAATATACCCAAGTATTAAAATCCATTCATAAAATCTCAAAATCATCATTTAACAAAAGCAACAAAATCATATGTGCAATTAAGAATAAAAACACCTTAGCTGGGTGTGGTGGCGCACACCTTTAATCCTAGCACTTGGGAGGCAGAGCCAGGCAGATCTTTGTGAGTTCAAGGCCAGCCTGGTCTATAGAGCGAGTTCCAGGACAGCTGGGGCTACAGAGAGACCCTGTATCAAAAAGACCAAAAAAGAAAAAAATAAAAACACCTCAGTTCTTTAAGAACCCATCATTGGGGGCTGAGATGGCTCAGCTGTTAAAATATTCGTAACTCCAGTTCCAGGGGATCTTCTTATATTCTGTGTGGAATGCGTGACATGGGTACACTTATATGCAGGCAATACACTCATACCCATAAAATAAAAATAATTAAAATGGTTTTAAAAAGAACCCTACATGACTTTAAATACAAAATCTTACAAGGATATTTCAGGAAAGAATAATTACAGGTAAATATATCTTGTGGACATAGTTGCAAAAAAGAATGAAGTGACATTTCATCTAGCAATAAGTCTAAAATATATCACAATAGATGGGAGTCATTCTAAGTATTGCTGCATTACTTATTCAAAACTTACTCCGTGTAATTCATCATGTGAGCAAATTAACAATAAGATCAATCACACAAGCATTTCAATACAGTAACAAATGTCATTTGAAAATTTCAAAACCTGTTCATGATAAAACAGTTTAGCAAACTATAAATGGAAAGGAGCTTACTCATTCTAAGAAACAAATTACCCAAAACATCAGCAAGCCACATCATATGCAATCATAAAAATGACCATGACTTTTCACCATGACTAGATTTTTTTTTAATTTTTTTATTATTATTTATTTTTGTATGTGTATGAATGTATTGTTTGCATGCAGGTCTGTGCACTCGTGTCGTGCAATGCCGCAGAGGTCAGAAGAGGGTCTCAGATTCCCCTGGAACTGGAGTTCTCCTGGAATTGGAGTTACAGACGGTTCTTAGCCGCCATGTGGGTGCTGGGGATCGAACCCAGGTCCTCTGCAAGAGCGTCGGTGCTCTTAACCGCTAGGCTATCTCTCCAGCCCCCACCATGACTAGATTTTTAAAAGATTACTTCAATTGCCACATTCGAACAAATTTATACTGTAGGTCCAAACGGCGAAAAATTAAAAACCAAAGAAAAGAAAAGCGTACTCATTAGAAAACAAAAATCAATTCATTTTATTTAATTTTATGTGTATGAGTATATTGCCTGCATGTTCGTAAATGCACCACTGGCGTGCAATGCCCACGGATGTCAGAAGAGGGCATCATATTTCCCTGGAACTCACGTTAGACAATTGTTAGCCACTATGTGGGTGCTGGGAATCCAACCCATCCCTTCTACAAGAGCAGCCAGTGCTCTTCACCTCTGAACCATCTCTCCAGCCTGAAAAATCAATTCTTATTATCCACAGACAGCAAGACTGTATGCCTAGGAATTCAAAGAAATTTACACCAAACTAAAAAAGAAGTGAATTTAAAAATTCAACTTGAAGTCTGGTTCAGAAATTCCTTTCCTGTTCCTATAAGTCCTAGTGTATTCTTTAATATTTCTTCCATAGGATTTAAGGTACCAGGTCTTATGTTGAGGTCTTTGATGCATTTGGAGTTGATTTTTATGAAGGGTAAGAAATAAGGATCTAATTTCATTTTGCTACATGCGGCTATCCATTTAGACTATCTGATGCACATGTTTTTTCGTCAGTGTGTTCTTGTGGCTCTGTTGTCAATAACCCGGTAAATGGGTGGATTTAAATCTGAGTCCTCAATTCTATTCCATTGATCCATGTGTCTGTTATGATGCCAGTACCATGCGGCTTTTATTTCTATAGCTCTAGTATAATTTGAAATCAGGGATGCTTCCAGATCTTACTTTGCTGCTTAGGACTGATTCTACTATCCTAAGATTTTGTATTTCCATTTCCATGTGAACTTTGGGATTACTTTTCCAGTTTCTGAGAATTGTGCTGTAATTTTAGTGGCAGTTGTGTTGAATCTGTAGATTTGTTTTGGTAGGATTGCCACTTTCACAATATCAATCCTACTGATCTATGAGCATGGGAAATCTTTCCATTTTGTGGGATCTTCTTCAATTTCTTCAATGTTTGAAATTTTTATTGTACAGGTCTTTCTCTTCCTTATTTAGATTTATTCTTTTATTTTTTTTCTGAAGCTATCATGAATGGGATCGTTTCTCTGATTTCTTTCTCATTTTTTTTTTGGGGGGGGGAGGTGGTGGTGGTGATGGTGGTGGTGGTGATTACTAATTTGTGGATGTTATAGCCTATTACTTTGACAAATATATTTGTAACCTCTAGAAGTTTTCTGGTGGAGTCTCTAGGGTCTTTTATGTACAAATCACATCATCTGCAAATAAGGATATTTTGGTTTTCTCCTTTCCAATTTGTATTTCCTTTATCACCTTCATTGTGTTATTGTTCTTGCTAAAACTTTATGTCCTATATTAAGCAAAAATGGAGAGAGTGGACATTCTTGTTTTGGTCCTGATTCTAATGGGAATGCTTGAGTTTTTCTCCATTTAGTATCATTTTGGCTATTGGCCTGTATATCATCTTTATTATGATGAGATAAGTCCACTGTATTCCTAGATTCTCCATGTTGGATATTAGATTTTGTCAAGGGCTTTTTCTGTGTCAAATTAAATGATTCTGTTATTTCAGTCCTTGAGTCTGTTTATATGGTAGTTTACACATATTTATTTATGTATGTTGAAACATCCCTGCATCTTCACCATGAAGTCAACATTATTGTGGTAGATAATATTTTATGTGTTCTTGCATTCAGTTTACAGATATTTTATTGACAATTTGTGTTTGTTTATTTGTTTTGAGATAGTGTCTCCCTTTAGCCACAGATGGCCTAGAACACACTGTGTAGACCACGCTGCCTTCAATTTCTCATAAATCTGGCTGCCTCTGACTCCTGAGTGCTGAGATTAAAGAAATGTCCCACCACAATCATCTATGTTCATCATAGAGGTTGGTTTATTTATTTTTTGAGTTAATTTTATTTTTTATTTTTTATTTTTTTAATTTATTTATTGACGTTTTATGTATTTCATACATCGTTTTTTATTTCTGTTCAGGCATATTCCCCTATCCCTTCCCCCCACCCCATCCCATCTTATCCCAGATCAAGCATTCTGCTATAACTGTCCTGCATCATTGTCTCAGTCTTTTTTATGCTTAGGAATTCACATTTTCCTCCATTAATTTCATATTACTCTAAAATATGGACACATACTCTCCACCCATATACAGTAATTACAGAGTCTGAAAATAAGGTGGGTGGATTCTAGAGCCCATGGAGAGATTCCCATTATAACAACATAGTTGATTTCAGATAAACAAAAATAACCATACCGTCATTCAGTTTGCCTTTCATCTGGGGGATTTGGTGTTAGCATCCACAAATGAGGGAAACCATTCTCCGTTTGTCTTTCTGGGACTGTGTCACCTCACTCAGTATAATGGCTTCGAGCTCCATCCATTTACCAGCAAAGTACATAATGTCATCCTTCTTTACCACTGAATAGTATTCCACTGTGTAGATGTACCACATTTTTGTCATCCACTCATCAGTTGAGGGGAATATGGATTGGTTCCAGCTCTTCATTATTGTGAAGAGAGCTGCAATAAACTTGGATGTGCATATATCTTTGCAGTAGGATGAGTCTTTGGGGTATATACCCAGGAGTGGTATGATCGGGTCAGGTGGTAGGCTCATTCCGAGTCTTTTAAGGGTTCTCTACACTGCTTTCCATAGTGGTTGTACAAGTTTACATTACCAACAGCAGCGGATGAGTGTTCCCCTTTCCCCTCAACCCATCCAGCATCTGTTGTCTTTTGTTTTTTTGAACTTAGCTAGCCGTACTGGAGTGAGATGATATCTGAGAGTGGTTTTAATTTGCATTTCCTTAATTATTAATGATGATGAAAACTTTTTAAGATGTTTCTCAGCCATCTTTAATTCCTCACTGGTGAAGACTCTGCTCAGTTCTTTACTCCATCTTTTGAGTAGGTGATTTGTCTTCTTTGTTTTTTGAGTAGTTTATATATTCTTGACATTAATGCTCTGTCAGATTTGTCATTGGTAAAGATTTATTCTCACTCTGTGGGTTTTCTCTTCACCTCCTTGATTGTTTCTTTCGCTGTACAGAAGCTTTTGAGTTATATGAGGTCCCATTTGTCAACTGTTGATCTTACTTCCCATGTGGCTGCTGTCTGATTTAGAAAGTCTCCTCCTAAACCTATGTCTTGTAGGATGTTGTCAACTTTTTCTTTTATTACCTTCAGGGTTTCGGGCTTCACATTGAGATCGTTGATCCACTAGGAGCTTATTTTCATTCAGGGTGAGAGGTACGGGTTTAATTTTGTTCTTCTACAGATGACGATCAATTTTTGCCAGCACCATTTGCTGAAGATGCTATCCTTCCTCCATTGAGGGATTTTTGCCCCTTTGTCAAGTATGAGGTGGCTGAAATTGTATGAGCTCAAATTTGGACCTTCAATTTTGTTCCATTGGTCAACTGGTTTTGTTCCATTGGTCAACTGGTATTTGTGCCAGTACCAGGCTGTCTTTTATGGCCCTGTAATATAGTTTGAAGTCTGGTAGGGCAATCCCCCCTGTATTGCATTTTTCACTAAGGGCTGCTTTAGCTATTTGGGGTCTTTTGTTTTTCCATATGAATTTAAATATTTTTTTCCAATCTGTGAAGAAGCTCATAGGGATTTTGATTGGGATTGCGTTGAATCTGTATATCAGTTTGGGTAAAATGGACATTTTTACTATATTAATTTTCCCAATCCATGAACAAGGGAGGTATTTCCATCTTTTGATGTCATTTTCAATCTCCTTCTTCAGGGGTTTAACATTTTTGTTGTAGAGATCTTTGGTTAGGTTTGTTCCCAGGTATTTTATTATTTTTGAGGCTATTGTGAGTGGGAAGGTCTTCTTATATTCGTTCTCCACTTGTTTATTGCTGGTGTAAAGAAAGGCTACTGATTTTTCTAGGTTGATTTTGTAGCCTGACACTTTACTAAAACTCTTAATCATTTCTAGAAGTTTTCTGGTGGAGTTTTTAGCATCCCTTATGTAAACTATCATATCATCTGCAAAAAGGGATAGCTTAACTTCTTTTCTTATTAACACTCCTTTAATTACTTTCTCTTGTATTATTGCCCTAGCAAGTGTTTCAAGCGCTATGTTGAAGAGGAGTGGCAATAAGGGTCAGCCTTGCTGGGTTCACACGTTTAAGGGAAAGGGTTCCAATTTTTCTCGATTTAGGATGATGTTGGCAGTGGGTTTGCTGTATATGGCTTTGATCATGTTGAGGAATGTTCCTTTCAGTCCTATTCTCTCTAGGACTTTAAACATGAAGAGATGCTGGATCTTGTCAAAGGCTTTTTCTGCATCAATTGAGATGATCGTGTGGTTTTTGTTTTTTGGGTTTTTTTTTATTTAACTTTTTTTATTGATGCTTTGTGCATTTCATACATCATTTTCCAATTCAGTTCAGGCATATTTCCCTTTCCCTTCCCCCCCAACCCCCACCCCAACCGAGATCATGCATTCTGCCATAACTGTCCTG